>BLKR01005043.1:0-90640 GCA_011170035.1 Teleogryllus occipitalis
AACATGTTCCACAATGATAATCTATTCATTTATATAAATGATCAACTCTTTTCCCGCAGAGATTATTTCCCCAATCGCTTCAGTCATCATCCTACTCACTTCGGTGATCATCTCTATCCATTTATTACAATAATCCACTCTTCCGCCAATCATTATTCTATTATGAAATTAATCATCGTCCCATAGCTCGAACAGATTCCCTCCTTCCATTCATCTATATCGATTTGCAACTCTTTCTCCTCGCCGTCGCCTTCGCCTTCGCCATCCGCACCCGTGCTTTCGCAGCTGCCTCGGCCTTCGAGAGAGTAAAATAAGGCTTTAACTAACTGCCTCCGCCTTTGAGGGAGTAAAACAAGGCATTAACTAACTGCCTCCGCCTTCGATGGAGTAAAAGAAGGCATTAACTAACTGCCTCCGCCTTTGAGGGAGTAAAAGAAGGCATTAACTAACTGCCTCGGCCTTCGAGGGAGTAAAATAAGGCATTAACTAACTGCCTCGACCTTCGAGGAAGAGGCAGAGCCTCTTTGCAAAGAGCTCGATGGCGCTGGGCGATTTATTAACCCCCTCCTCAGTAACGAGTCAATATTTGCTGCTATTGGCAGCCGCCATTTACTCAGTTGAAGTCCTTTGTGGAAACTCAGGTGAGACGGGTAATGAAAGTGGCACGGGGCCATCGATATCTGAATTTCTAAACAAGTCGCCAACTTCGTTACGCAGCCTTAATTCATGGGTCCTGCGACAAGAGAATACCTCGCTTAATTGTTTGCCAAGATGGAATTAACGCCTAAGTTTATTCTGGCGACTGCAGAGACGACTTCCTTCGCATTTTTCTTCGTCAAAGGAGAAAACATGGCGTGAAAAATCTCTACTTATTCTTTGTGAAGTGCGCATGCGCTTCGGACTTGTTGGTGCCTTAGTGCACTCGAAGGGGAGCCAAAAGCGGGTCCACCTTGCAAAAGGTAAGCAGAAGGTTTTATTTTTTATTTTGTTTATATTGGTGTTAGTAAGAAACCCCTTAGTGTTCGACCTCGAATACTTCGGAACCAGTTTTGGTAGCCCTTTACCCCCCAAAAACTCGTGCAATTTTTGTTTGTTTTTTTTTTTGCAAAATACATTTTTAATAGTTGATCATATCCCAAAATTAAGTTATGTACAATTTTAATGGTCATACAATTCTTTAAAAATTATTTTTCTCGGTAAAAATAGTAAACGAGCTAAGAGATTTTAGTATTTCATCAAATTTTCTTTATTCTGAAGTTGTCAAAATTACTAATAGTCTCTCTAATCTAGTATTTTTGAATTACTAAGATCATTAGTAATTAATAGCTTTTTATTTATAGTGTTAATTATGCTTATTGAGGTTTTACTCGCATTTGATACTTACTATAAAAGTGACAACAGGCATATACGTTCTTTCAATACAATAAAACGAGTTCGTTATTATGTTCATTATTATTATTATTATTATTATTATTATTATTATTATTATTATTATTATTATTATGGTTACTATGGTTACATTAATCTACATCAAGAATGAACAACCATATTTAGTGGTAAATATAACACTATGACGAGTTTCATAATGATTTAAATATATTATTTGTTTATGAAAAATATTATGAAGATTATTATTATTTAAAACAGATTTTGAAATCTTAAATCTCGGCCACGTCGTATCTCTTATATCACTTCTAAATAGATGCTAAAAGGCTCGTTTCCCTCTCGACCCTTTTAGAACGGGAGGTTTGCAATAAAAACGTTTTCAATAAATAACGTTTAGGCATGTTTATCGTGAGTATGTTAGTGTGTTTTATATGCGAGGGAATTTGGATAAAGGTGATATGGTTATGGTGAAAAAGAAAGGTGTCATATTTATTCAAAAAATGTTCTTTACGGGAGCATGTGACTGTACTTGAACTTTGGCAAGCAAAGTATATTAATCCAAAATTGATTTCAGAATCAACTCGATGGAAAGTGAGCACACTCAGTCAGGTATATCAACAGCTCTTAGCTCACATAATAGATACAATTTCAAAACTTATGGTTTCATATGTGCAAAATACAATGCGAATGAATTTATGGAATTACAAAAAGGACTGTCCTATAAACAGAAATTATGTGCACAATATAATGAAGTTTTTCTTCATATTATCTTTAATCAACGCATCTGAAAATCATCAATATGAATGAGATCAAATAACACGCATAACTGATAAGGATTTGTTCGTAGAAGAAGCTCGATTGCAGATTGGGGAATAATTTTACTAATTCCTCCCATGGCATGGAAAGTATTAGACCATCGAATGTATTCACATTATGATCTGAGTTGTCAAACTGAACTGACAGAATACTTCATTATTTAGTTTTGACCAAACGTCAGTCGTTTTAAATAACGATGTCTCAAAGCACGATGAAGCAAATCCAATAGAAAATAAGATATTAATTAGGAGCTTTGGTCCCAAATTCTTGTATACATACGCACTAACCCTCTCAAAAGGAAAGAGAAAAATACTTATCTTACTGCCGATACGACGGATTTCCCAACGATATCCATTGCTTTCATTAATGAGTCAATTGCACCGTTCTTGAGTTTTAAAATCCCTGACCCAATAAAGGCAACGTTTCTGCTATGACCGATTCAACATCTAAGAAATTGTGTGTTGGCAGGTATTCCTTTATTTGATGCATGTGTGAATGGGTAAAGTCGTAGGTTTCTGCGGCCGGAGCCAATGTCCGGGAGGGTAACACAGCCTTCGACGCGACGTCACGGCGTCCGGACAGAAATGATCATTTACACATGTTAATGGGTATGTTTCCGTTTAAAAGACTCTGAGATGTGCATGTGCGATACTATATTTCCTCTTTTGATACCTGCAGTAATTTAATATTTTGTATTTAACATTTCGAAACTATATGAACCGATGTTCTGTTTTTTGCCTGTTACCTTCTCCATACCTGTATATCTTCTCCATACTTTTGAAGGAGATACGATTATACTGCGCGGTTATCGGGTCGGTGATCTCCCTGTATTGGCTCATCAAACCATCAATAAGTGCGCTTCCAAGTGGAATTATAGTGGACAAAACGTGAGTGCCACTATGCATTGCACAGTACGCCTTGGTAATCATGAAGATCTTGGCTGTCCGGATGACGCCGCGTTGAGGGCTGAATTGCTGACGTTTCGATTTGTGATCTCCTTCAGGGTTCGTCTGCGCCGGGGTCGTCTGCGCTCGGGTTAATATTTGGGTGGAAACCAAGTACGATTGGCTGAAGCAGTCGGCCAATCGTAGCTGGATGGCTGCCCGTCAACCGCGGGAGGCGGTGGAGTCGGGTGGCGTGGCGCGTGATTGGACGGCCTCGGAACGGTCATTCCCGTCCTACTTAATCATTAATCATCACCCCGCTAAAGATCCAAAGAACCGCAAGGACTAGATGGTAACCGAGGAAGCAGCTGAGAAGAACCTTGACCCCTCAGCAGGTGATCGCTAGGTTGGGTTCCGGCCTGGCGGACGAGAGAGAGGAAGTGGTGAGGGTGAGGGTGAGGGTGAGGGTGAGGGTGAGGGTGAGGGTGAGAGTGAGAGTGACTCCCCCTGCCAACCCCCGACTTGAGGATGATGAAGAGTGGATGGAACGCGAGGCGGGGCGAAGTGTGCTGATTCGTTGGAGCAGGTCCCTGAGGGGAAAACGGATTGTAGTATTTTTTTACGTTTAGATTAAAATAACATTGGAAGCATCATTTAATAAATAAGATTGAGAATAGTGGAATCGCAACACGGAGTACTTGTTATGTATCGAATATCCGAGTGAACGTATCTTTGTGGAGATTTCCACATGAAAGGCGGCCATGTTGTTTGCTCCGGCGGGAGGCGCTGTCCTTGGAGCATTGGGGAGTGCCAGCCATTGTGCGCGGGGCAGGTGGCGCTGCGATCGGCTTCTCCGAGGAATCAAGACGAGGAGGGAGCGCTCTGGCCTCGCCGCCTCGAGATTCTGCTTTCTCATCATCTCAACCCTCCTCGGTTTGCTATTTATTATTTTTCTGGTCTCTTTTTTGCTTCTTCCTCATTTCTCCCTTCCTCTTCCTTTTTTCTTCTCCCTATTACTTTCTTTCTACTTCCTACTTTTCTGCTTCCACAATATACACAACTGCCTTCACCCGATAACATTATTATTATTATTATTATCATTATCATAATTATTATTATTATTACTATTATTATTACTATTATTATTATTATTATTATTATTATTTCATATATATAAATATAATAATAATATTCATCTATATTCTTGAAGACTCTTTTAAAAGACTACACAGCTATGATTAGTCGTTAAATTAATCCTACATATCTCAATTCTAATGTTGTTTTCTTAAGCCTACGATTTTTTCAGCAGCTCAACATTTAATGAATTATGCAGACATTTACCTATTTTTTGTAGTACCAGCCATGCCTTTTAAAGAACAACATGCCTTAAAGGTTTTTCCTTGAAATAGCAAATATTTAACATTTCTCTGGGAAACAGAATTTCAAAGTACTTTGGCCGCTGTGCGTTTTAATAATAAGTGAAGAAAAGTGGAGTTCCAGAAAGTGTTTTTTGCGTATTCCGAGGAAATCACAGGAATGGCTTTGGAGTTGGCGAGGATTTCGAAGCAGGAGGCGAAGTGCAGTGCTTTGGGCACCCGGATGAGTGGAGGGCGCTCTTATGAGGGAGGGCTTTTGCTCTTATGAAAAGGGAATTCACTCTATCCCACTTCAGCTTACTGTAAAAACCTTCAAACAATGTGACAAGTCTGAAGTAAGACTGCCTTTTATCCAACAGTTTGCAATTTTATTGGCAGTTACAAATTTCTCATTATCTTTTAAAATGTTTGGACATCATGTTAAAATGTTTGGACATCATGTTCTTCCGATGATATCACCATGGCATATGTGAGAGCTTTCTCCAACCGCCACTATTTTTGTCGGCGTCAGTACATCATGCTTCTTCCTTCCCAATACAGGGGATAGACAATATTTGTAATATGGCGTAGAAGAGGGAAACAGCTCGTGTTTATCAGAAAGTTTTTGATCTATCAATTTTGCGAGTTGCTTGTGTCCTCCAATATGGGCGTTGTCTGGAAATTCCTGACAGCCTGCCATAATATATTCAAATGATTTGCCATATGATTCTAATTTTTTACATTTGTGTATCACAATCACCATAACAATTATTTCGTAGTTTTTGGTTTGCACAATCCTCTCTTGGATAGCCATTACAAACAATTCAGTCTCTCGGTATAAATATCCACGTATTATTGTTGTTCCAGACGATTGGGGAATTTTCCGTGTAGGATTTTCTCCTTCCAAGATTGAAGCTGATCTTGTGTATTTGGAATGCTTTTTGTGGCGTTACAAGAAAGATTGAGGCGTGTTTCCTAAATCAATTTCATTAACCTGATTTATTATTAATATTAATAATAGAATGTTTGATAAATATTTTTTCTTTCTTTTCGGGACATTAATAGATATTCAAAATATCCAAATTGTTGGCATATAGGTGGCAAAATTAATTCAAATTTGGCGCCGTACTTGGCATTCAATCATTTATAGCAATTCTTTGGCGCTAATTAACAGAAAAGGGTATACATTTCAAACGTCTTGCGTTTGACTCAAAGCTTCCAGCTGTCTTGCAGAGAGAAAAGTAGATTCGTTTCGCGTGTTTCACCTGTTTTGAACTGCTTTTCTAGATGGCCGTGAAAGCGCAACACGGACAAAATATCAAGAACCACCAGAATGCACAACCTTGTATATTGTCACAATTTTGAGGAATACTTGCTCTTGACACAAGACACGATGAGATCTCATTGTTTGAAAATATGGAAAGCCGAGCAGTTCGGTGTCAACTGGCCTCGCTCGTGTAGTAAGGTGGCAATGCACGGGTATTTATCGAGTGCACGATTAGTCAATTCAATTTCGTAAGGTTGGTGTTGCGACTGAGATCTCAGTAGAATGGTTGACCTGTAAAATGCGCCGTTACCCGTTAAGCCGCGCTCGTGGCATATAGCGAAGTCGCTAACCTTTCACCACTGAGGTCCGGGTTCAATTACCGTCGAATCTCATGTGAAATTTGTTTCAACAAAACGAGTTTGGCTGCTTCACAAGGGCTAGACCAACCCCTGTGAAGTGTCCTAAACCCTACCCCATCCCTTATTCCTTCCCAATTCTGGCCGCTGGGTAGTGGCGCAGGAGGCGCGTACGCGTGTAGTGTGTAATCAGTGAACAGCCCTCCAGTCGAGTGTATATCCAACCAAAACTAGATGTAGCCGTCTTTATACCGCACCCTCTGTTTTTTCCCCACTCGCCCAAAATTCACAAGCAAATAATTTTGTGTAAAATTACCTTGGGGCTCAGACCTTTACAGCTATTAGTAGATTTAAATATTTTTACATACACGTTTGAAAAACTTGATTATTTTCCGTTTTTGAGCATAGCAGCCTTGACGTAGCGAACACAGGCGTAATACAGGTGACTTGCTGTGGCCGCCCGAAGTGGACGTCGTGCGCTGTGGGGGCGAGAAGCTCCGCCTTGGACTCCTGCGCTGCTCTCCTCGCACCGCCACCGCCACCACCAGAACCACCACCACCACCACCACCACCACCACCACCAGGGCCTTTTTCCTCTCTCCGCGGCCAACGAGAACATTTTAGTTTTGGAGGCGAGCAGCTTCGGAAATCTAATCACAACACGGTTTGCTAACGTATGTTTCTACAATTCACTATCTCCACTAACTTTTTAAAGAAATAGAGCATGTTCTTGTAATTACTTTGTTTAAAACGTATTTCGGCTATGGATTCAATTATAAATTTACAATGTTCAAATACACAATATAAAAATACAGAATTTTTATGGCTTTGGCGTCACTTATTTCATGAAAATTCTAAGTACGTCACATTGCGTAAAGAAAAAGGTTCTGAAATTTTTAATCGTTTTCGCATTACTTCTGAACGATGGTACAGAACATCTCCTGGACTTTAAAATCTGTCAGGTATTGAATAACGTCGGCTCAAACATATTCTCCCAAGAAAGAGAAATAAAACTGCTGATTTTTATGAACACCTCAAGAAAAATGTAACGTCTTGATCAGCCAACCTTGTGTCTTTAGCAATCCACTGCTATACAGTTCTGTGATCAAACGATTTATGTAAAGTTATATTTGTACTTCTACTAACCGCTACAGCTCCACTGTTTTCAGCAGACAGCGCTAGAACTTTTATATTTAATACCGACCGACCAAATCTAGTTATGATGCAGAGTAAAAGGTTTCGAGGGAAAGTAATTATTAGTTTTGAAAAGTAAAATATATTAATATTGAAAAGTAAATTAACTAGATCAGACATAAAATCCGTTTCATGTTTTCACAGTTTTGACAAAGTATTGGTGAAAAAGTTCCAATTATACATTGTTATAGGATTACATTCAAGTTATGTCTAATTTTTTTTCTTTAGGCAAGCGATTGCCTTTCTGCAGATCATCCGCATCTGGTAGGACGGTTGGTATTTTGTGTCTGAGAAATCCTTCGTCCTCTGCGACGGCGCTGTCGCGGCGTAAGCAAAACGAATGAGCATCGCGTCATAAACTGTTCAGAAGGAGCGCGCACTCTGACAGGGGGCGGCAGAATTGCAGACGATGAGAAATCTAAAGTTTAACCGTCAGCGCATCCGCAGATGGCGTTGCCCTCAACAAGCGCAAATGCGAAATATCCTCCACGCTACTCTGCCATGACACGCTCCATCCCCACTTCCGAAATAGGCCACGAAACACTCCGACTCCACCTATTTCCTCCAAACCACATCCAAACTTCACTTCCTAGTCCTAGGTTCGAGTCGCGACGGCGGCAGGGTTTTCCACGCTAGCTTTTCAGCTAGGTCGAATTCAGTCGCTGTCGGGAGGAGAATTCTAGCGGCCTGCTGCTCTGATCGGTAGTTTTCCGTGGTTTCTCCGATCAACACCAGGCGAAGCAGTACCCTGACAATCGGATCACGGGACCGCGCGAGATGTTTCTTTCCCCTTCCTTGTCCTATCCTCTCACCTTACACACACACACACACTTACACTAGCATGCACTACACTACCACACATGCCAGGAGACCGGTTGGGGGCTTAGAACTTGTCCCGCCTGGGGTGGTGCCTCGCTGATGGGAGATACCTGATTGGGGAAACCCTGTTAGCCAACAGTAGGTCGGTCCCGGATCTTGCCATCCAGCGGGAGAGGACCACCGCCTCCTCCCGAGCAAAAATACGCACTACTCTAACGGGACTAATGGCCATAGTAGTTGATGCACCCGGAATCAGTAACAATCAATCAATCCACTTCAGATTTCCGCCTCGCCTCTTTCTGCCCCGTCCATTTTAGAAGAGTGGGCCAAAGGAGGAACTCCGTCTGCGGTCCAACCTCTTTGGGAGCGGGATGAGAATCTAGTAAATGCACAGGTGGAATGTAATAAATTTACAGGTTCATATGATCCATTATTAAGTAATGTTTCTCAAAATTAGGATATTTCTCTAACAACCTACTCGACATCATGTGGGGGTTTCCATGAACAGTTATCTCCCACCACCCGAGCCAGGACAAGCTCTAAACTCTCCACTAGTCTCCCGGCATGTGTGGTAGTGTAGTTCTTGTGAGTACAAGTGTGTGTAAGGGATGAGGATAGGACAAGAAGGGATAAGGAAAGCTCGCACGCGGTCCGTAGCTGGATGCTATGGTACTTCTCCGGCTTTTGCCTGGTGTTGATTGGAGAAACCACGGAAAACTACCGATCAGAGCGGCCAACCACTAAAGTCTCTTTCAGACAGCGACTGAATTCGACCTATGGAGCTCTGTAACTAGTAACAAAAATTCTGCCGCAGTGGGAACTCGAACCTAGGACCTCCCGGTTCTAGACACTGCAGTGTCATCAAAATAGATGCCCAATGCCACCTAATGAAGTGCATTTCAGGTGAAACATCTATTCACTTTTAAAGTAAAATTTACGAAGTACAAAATTTGTGCACTCCCGCCAATAATGAGGCATTACTGCATGATCTGGGCGAGTGTTGTTTCTTAGAATAGCATGTAGACTGAACTCTTCTGTAATGACAGTGGAACGAGTAATCCCAGGGGAGCAGCTCGCTTTGTTGTTCTTTTTGCCTCTTTTTATATAATACCAGTCCACTTACAACGGGCTGCTTCTTAGTAATGTGCTTCGACCCTCCTTCGTCCATCACAAATTTCAGATAATTCGTTGTAGTCTGGAAGCCTCTTTTCGAAGATAGGAAGGCTTATTAGTCTGCCATTGAAGTCTCGAACGAACAAATGAGTGGCGCTTGCATTTCGCTCCTCTGTTTCTTGAAGAGACTTCCTTCAGCGCCCTCTGCCGCCGCCGCCGCCATTTGCGAGAAAAATGCCGCTTCCGCCACAACCCTTAACGAGGCGCTCGCCGCGGGGAGAGCGAGCAAGGCCTCCTTGATGAATTTGGACGCAGGGTATTGGCGAGCAGGCGGCCGTGGGAGGCCGTGAAAGGTACAGCATTCCACGAAACTGGGGGTAACCAGGAAGGAAGTTGGTAATGAACATTCTCTTTATTTATTTGATCATTTATTTAATTTATTTATTTTCATTCTTTCTTTTTTTCTTTATCTAACGTTTAAAAAACTGTTCAAATTGTGACGTTCTTTAGGGTGAAGTGCAATCTATGCATGTTTTGTAAGCTCTGGGATCCCTACCCAAACTCATATACTATATTAAGTTGAATTATGAATTCAGGTTGCGGGGAAAGTTCTGGGGAAGTTTATTAAGAAAATATTCGCTCATGTTTAATAAAAACTTTTTGTAAAGTCAAATCGGCCACAGATTTATGCTATTATCCCTTTAATGACCCTAGCTGAAATCTTACTGCCGTATTCATCGATAATAATTATGATGTGAATAAATATAGATATAGTCCTGCTTAAAATAATTATCTTACTGGACACGCAGTACGATTATATTTGAATAACTGTATTTTCCAATCAGCTCAATAAAACGTGAACACATATAAGCTACATTTTTGAGAAAACGCCAAACAAGGTCAATAGGTGATATTATTCCAGAAGTTCTAGATACAGTTTAAGATTATGGGATTTAAAAACAAAATCGCTGAATGTCTTATAAAATATTGTGGTTATATTTCTGTATTCATAATAAACTGGTTGAAGTTAAACTGGACGTAAATGAAAAATTAAGAGTAAGAGGTTATGAATTAATGTTGGAAAAGGTTATGCTTTAAAACAGAACATATTTACCGTAAAGTATGACGCCAGCAGAATTATCAAACTAAAATTCGATCAACTACCACGTTCTGCTCTATTTCCTTTCTTTATTTCTTTTCACTTCTCAAAACTCGTGTGGGCAGACTGAGATACACGTACGTGTACCTTATAATAAATCGATTTGATGCTATGATGAAATCAAACTGAAACAGTGAATTTCAAATAGACAGTCAACACATCAGTCGGAAAACCATTAAGCAATGTAGTTGTTTGTATTCTGTTTCTTGCAAATGTTTTCTCTAAGTGTATTACACTTTACTAGAGTTCCTATGGAACTTTCAGAATTACAAAATCCACTGAGTTTGATAGTTTTAGCCTAGTCGTAGTTGCTAAATTATTGTGCTCGTACTGTTTTAATCCATTCTCATAACGTTTCAATTATTTCTTATAACCATACTATAATAATGTTATAAACTGAGTAAGTTTTAAATCAATTTATAGTTTCAAGAAACTATTTGTATCATACTTTTATTATAATTTTGTAATGTATGGAAATCTGCCTCAGTTTCATATTCAAAGTGTTGCATTTTCACTGTTATAAATTTACGTGCTGTAGAGTTGATAATACGTCGTTTCGAAATACCGCGCGTGTGTGGGACATAAAAACGTGAGCAAACTTCCATCTCGTATGCGTGTCTAATGGAGCCTATATGAACGCATGCAAGTGTCCAAAGCGCCGTGCTATGGAGGGGGTAGGCCACCCGCTACACAAATCTGTCGTGCGTGTTGCATTCGATTGATAACGTGGCGTTAAGCCAAAAGGTTAACTGAAGTATGAACATTTTTCATTGAACAAGGGCAGCATTGACGTTCCTATTCCTATAGTCATCAGAAAGGTATTGGCGTGCCTACCCTTATATAAGGGCTAGGCATTATAGATTACATTTGTCATCGATTACGTATAATAGTTATTTATGATACGAATGGCATTTTATTTTGCGAGTACAAAATGTCACACGAGGCTGATTGTCCGAGTAGTGCAATATTTCGAGTAAAATCATATCATTTTACCACGAATGTCATACACTATTTTGAAGACACCCTTCCTGACTTTCATTTTATTTTAATTTAAAAGTACAAATTGCTTAATTATGTACTGAACGGAAGTTCGGAACTGAACAAATAAATACAGATTATATTGCAGGTATTACCCACCAATGTCCACGTACTTTTGCCGTCATTCTGGCAGTTTCCGTATTTGCGTAGCAAGCCCATTTTTGGGAGTATTCCGGCGCCCCTGTTGAACTACCTCATGAAGTTCGTCCTTGGTAGTGAACTTCTTACCCCGCATTGCCTTTTTCATTGCGTCGCATGGATCATGGCCGCTAGGACGACTGGTACCGAAAGAAATCCACTGTGTCTGGATAGTACTGCACTGTACTGTGAAATTTAGTATACTTAATTATTAAATTTATTTACAATTTATCCATGGGTTCGATATACAACATATTACTCCTTACCTGTTGCACTTGGACGTGTAATTATATTCATAATCACGATTAGTGGAAGTTATATTGATTGAAACCAATTATTATATTGATGGAAACTATTTTAAATTGAGACTTTTTCAACAAGAAAAATAAAACATTTATTCTTATTTATACCACCCCCACTTCTCCCTTAATGTTATTGCTAACTTTAATCTGGTCGTTGAGATTCACGCAACTGGCACTCCGCCAACTCTTAATAGAAGGGATCAGGATGCATCCCAGGGTAACCCGACTCACCTGTTCTCCTGGTTTTCTGTCAGCAGCGTTGCCTGGGTTGAAATGGTCAGTCTGAAGTTATGATGGGATGCATGCGTGACTGGCTTTTCCATGCATCATGCATTGAAACTCGTGTTTTTTTACAAATGTATTTTAATCGCTACTTCCTAGATGAGATGTGGCCTCCAATTACAAACATAATTGTGTTAACCTATCTTAATGTAACTTTTAGGTTTGAGGCCCTCTCGGGTCATTGTCCGGGCGTTGGGACCCTTAGGCAGGTACAGCGTCGGCCCGGGTGTGCGAACCCCAGCAGGCGGCGGCCCTCTCGGGTGGCCAAGCGCGGTCCGATCAGGTGGCGGCCTCCCTCGCCCTCCGTAGGGCGGGCAGAGCAGCGGGTGGGGTCTTGGCGCCTCGGGCGCTCGCGGCGGCTCCCCCGAGCGCCGATGGCGTGGCCCCATCGCGCCTCTGCCCGTCACAAGCTCCAGCCCGAGTTCGGACGCTCTGGCACTCATTGGCCGAACGTTTCTCACCTCACGTGATTGTCCAGCGTGCGGCCAAGCGACACCCGAGTGGTGACGATGGCAGTTTGGCGAGTAGGCGCCGCGTCGGCGAGTAGGCGCGCGTGCGGCGATGCGTTCACGCATGATTAACCTCACTCTCCCGTATCCTCCACCAGAAGAAAGCTCGTGGGACCCGCAGTGGCCTCCAATGAGTCGCGAGATCACGTGGTCTTCCCACGCTCGGTTTTCAGCGATTGACCTCCTGAAATCGCGCTATGTGCTCTGTCCAATCGCGGTGTCATCGGCGACGATTGGCGTCGCGGGTTTCGGACGAAATTTTGGCGTGTCGGGAAATCTCGGAGACCTGGGTGGGTGAGCGGTGACGCCCGTCGGCGCGGCGTCCGGAAATTCCCCGCTGAGTCCTCGCGCGCCCAGACGCGCCTCTGCCCAACACAATAGGGCCGAGTCCAGTGCGGTGTCATCAGCGTTCAGGTAGCGAAAACGTGCCACGTTCCGGGCTCTCCTCGAATGTCGGAAGCTCCCAACGTTATTTCAAATAAAATTAACAACGTACGTCGAAAGCTGACGCGTGCGACCCTCCCATTACAATATGTGTATATGTATATATATATATATATATATATATATATATATATATATATATATATATATATATATATATATATATCTTTTGATCTCATGAGAATCACCTTCAATATAGAACATTAAAACACCGTACGGGTTTGAATATACGTTAGTAAGCTTACTATTATATCTTGATAGATGGCTTCCCGGCTGAATAGCAGAATGTTGTCTATGAAATCCTTGTTAAACCAATTCTCGCTGCCTACATTTAAAATTTTACAAAATGACCTCAATGATTTGCTATTACTAGGACTTAATATTTCTACAAATTAATACGCGGTCCCGACTTTCCCTATCTGTGTTACGTATGAAACAGGTATTCACGACTGACAATTCAGCTACTCATTGAAAATTCTCCATCTACGGAGCTACCCTAATGTACATTCCTACGAAGCACGATGTCTATTTTAATTCAAACTTATAGCTTCTATATTAATAGAATTTATAATTACAATTTAATATTAAAATTTACACAAGACAAAGCTCTCAAACTAATCAATAGTCCCACCACGCTATCATTTACTTAATACCCAGCCTATGCTGAAAATCCGTTCGCACCTCACCAACCGCTTATGTGTGTTCGCTTCAATAATTTTCTAGAGAATGACCTGACTGAACTATCGACTACCTTCATTCATGAATCGACACACTATTCAAACTATTTTGCATAACTTGTATTGGGAGTGCCAATCAATATTCAACGTACTAAATATAAAAGCATATGAATATATCAGATTTATTTCATACATCGAAATTTATCCTGAAATTTATCCAGCATATTCGCTTCCGCTCTCGTTCTTTTTATCGTTTACGCAGAACTTCATGGTTATCCCCTTACTTCTCTGAATCTAATCGCACCCTGACTTTCTTTAATTCGTGTAATTACTTTTGATAGTGTACCCTCATCAAATGTGAATATTTTTCAGTCTGTTTTTGAGGTTTTCAATTAATTTCAAAATTGTATTTGAATTGTTCGTTATATAATTTCGCTTTGGACTGTATCCCGCGCAGTGTTCCATTATTGCAAGAGCCTTTGCCCCCTGCCCGACCGGCGCTGCCCTGAATATTTGACGTTGATTATTTTCCTGCAATGGTTGACGCGCCGTTGGGGCTATGAATATGCATAGGCGCCCCGCCCCATCCGAACACGCGGCGCTGCGACTCGGCCGCAGCGAAGCCCTCGCTGGACGCACCTCTGCGCAGGTGCTGCGAGGAGAGCGCGCCGCCGGATGGTTCGCAAACTAACAGCCAAGGGAGGGAACCTCCAGCGCAGGCGCCCTGAAGTGGGAGGCTGAAAGGATATGCATAGGCGCCCCGCCCCATACGAACACGCGGCGCTGCGACTCGGCTGCAGCGAAGCCCTCGCTCGACGCACCGCTGCGCAGGTGCTGCGAGGAGAGCGCGCCGCCGGATGGTTCGCAAACTAACAGCCTAGGGAGGGAACCTCCAGCGCAGGCACCCTGAAGTGGGAGGCTGAAAGGATATGCATAGGCGCCCCGCCCCATCCGAACACGCGGCGCTGCGACTCGGCCGCAGCGAAGCCCTCGCTCGACGCACCGCTGCGCAGGTGCTGCGAGGAGAGCGCGCCGCCGGATGGTTCGCAAACTAACAGCCAAGGGAGGGAACCTCCAGCGCAGGCACCCTGAAGTGGGAGGCTGAAAGGATATGCATAGGCGCCCCGCCCCATACGAACACGCGGCGCTGCGACTCGGCCGCAGCGAAGCCCTCGCTCGACGCACCGCTGCGCAGGTGCTGCGAGGAGAGCGCGCCGCCGGATGGTTCGCAAACTAACAGCCTAGGGAGGGAACCTCCAGCGCAGGCGCCCTGAAGTGGGAGGCTGAAAGGATATGCATAGGCGCCCCGCCCCATCCGAACACGCGGCGCTGCGACTCGGCCGCAGCGAAGCCCTCGCTCGACGCACCTCTGCGCAGGTGCTGCGAGGAGAGCGCGCCGCCGGATGGTTCGCAAACTAACAGCCAAGGGAGGGAACCTCCAGCGCAGCCGTCCTGAAGTGGGAGGCTGAAAGGATATGCATAGGCGCCCCGCCCCATCCGAACACGCGGCGCTGCGACTCGGCCGCAGCGAAGCCCTCGCTCGACGCACCTCTGCGCAGGTGCTGCGAGGAGAGCGCGCCGCCGGATGGTTCGCAAACTAACAGCCAAGGGAGGGAACCTCCAGCGCAGGCGCCCTGAAGTGGGAGGCTGAAAGGATATGCATAGGCGCCCCGCCCCATACGAACACGCGGCGCTGCGACTCGGCCGCAGCGAAGCCCTCGCTCGACGCACCGCTGCGCAGGTGATGCGAGGAGAGCGCGCCGCCGGATGGTTCGCAAACTAACAGCCAAGGGAGGGAACCTCCAGCGCAGGCGCCCCGAAGTGGGAGGCTGAAAGGATATGCATAGGCGCCCCGCCCCATACGAACACGCGGCGCTGCGACTCGGCTGCAGCGAAGCCCTCGCTGGACGCACCTCTGCGCAGGTGCTGCGAGGAGAGCGCGCCGCCAGATGTTGCGCAGACTAACAGCCAAGAGAGGGAACCTCCAGCGCAGGCGCCCGAAGTGGGAGGCTGAAAGGATATGCATAGGCGCCCCGCCCCATACGAACACGCGGCGCTGCGACTCGGCTGTAAGCCTGCGCTGGACGCTCCGCTGCGCAGGTGTTGCGAGGAGAGCGCGCCGCCGGATCGTCAGCAAACCCAACAGCCAAGGAATCCTCCAGCGCAGGCGCCCCGAAGTGGAGGCTGAAAGGATATGCATAGGCGCCCCGCCCCGCTGAACACGCGGCGCTGCGACTCGGCTGCAGCAGAGCTGCTGGACGCGCACCTCTGCGCGGGTGCTGCGGCATACCGCCGGATGTTGCGCGGACCTGAACAGCCAAGGGAGGGAACCTCAAGCGCGGTACCGAAGTGGGAGGCTGAAGGATATGCGGGCGGCGCCCCGCCCATACAGAACGCGGCTGCGACTCGGCTGCAGCGAAGCCCTCGCTGGACCGCACACCTCTGCGCAGGTGCGAGAAGCGCGCCGCCAGATGTTGCTGAACTAACAATAAGAGGGGAACCTCCAGCGCAGGCGCCCGAAGTGGGAGGCTGAAAGGATATGCATAGGCGCCCCGCCCCATACGAACACGCGGCGCTGGGACTCGGCTGCAGCGAAGCCCTCGCTGGACGCACCTCTGCGCAGGTGCTGCGAGGAGACCGCGCCGCCGGATGTTGCGCGGACTAACAGCCAAGGGAGGGAACCTCCAGCGCAGGCGCCCGAAGTGGGAGGCTGAAAGGATATGCACAGGCGCTCCGCCCACATACGCGCGGCGCTGCGACTCGGCTGCAGCGAAAGCCGTCGCTGGACGCACCTCTGCGCAGGTGCTGCGAGGAGAGCGCGCCGCCGGATGTCCGCAAACTAACAGCCAAGGAGGGAACCTCCAGCACGCAGGCGCCCGAGTGCTAAGGAGGCTGAAAGGATATGCATAGGCGCCCCGCCATACGAACACTGGCGCTGCGACTCGGCTGCAGCGAAGCCCTCGCTGGACGCACCTCTGCGCAGGTGCTGCGAGGAGAGCGCGCCGCCGGATGTTGCGCGGACTAACAGCCAAGGGAGGGAACCTCCAGCGCAGGCGCCCGAAGTGGGAGGCTGAAAGGATATGCATAGGCGCCCCGCCCCATACGCACACGCGGCGCTGCGACTCGGCTGCAGCGAAGCCCTCGCTGAACGCACCTCTGCGCAGGTGCTGCGAGGAGAGCGCGCCGCCGGATGTTGCGCGGACTAACAGCCAAGGGAGGGAACCTCCAGCGCAGGCGCCCGAAGTGGGAGGCTGAAAGGATATGCATAGGCGCCCCGCCCCATACGAACACGCGGCGCTGCGACTCGGCCGCAGCGAATCCCTCGCTGGACGCACCGCTGCGAAGGTGCTGCGAGGAGAGCGCGCCGCCGGATGTTGCGCGGACTAACAGCCAAGCGAGGACACCTCCAGGGAAGATGCCCCGAAGGGGGAGGCTGAAAGGATATGCATAGGCGCCCTGCCCCATCCGAACACGCGGCGCTGCGATTTGGCTGCAGCGAAGCCCTCGCTGGACGCTCCGCTGCGCAAATGTTGTGAGGAGAGCGCGCCGCCGGATGGTCCGCAAACTAATAGCCAAGGGAGGGACACCTCCAGGGCAGCCGTCCTAAAGTGGGAGGCTGAAAGGATATGCATAGGCGCCCCGCCCCATCCGAACACGCGGCGCTGCGACTCTGCCGCAGCGAAGCCCTCGCTGGACGCTCCGCTGCGCAAATGTTGCGAGGAGAGCGCGCCGCCGGATGGTCCGCAAACTAATAGCCAAGGGAGGGACACCTCCAGGGCAGGCGGCGCCTCGAAGTGGGAGGCTGAAAGGATATGCATGGCGCCCGCCCCATACGAACACGCGGCGCTGCGACTCGGCTGCAGCGAAGCCCTCGCTGGACGCGCCGCTGCGCAAATGTTGCGAGGAGAGCGCGCCGCCGGTTGGTCCGCAAACTAATAGCCAAGGGAGGGACACCTCCAGGGCAGGCGCCACGAAGTGGGAGGCTGAAAGGATATGCATAGGCGCCCCGCCCCATACGCACACGCGGCGCTGCGACTCGGCTGCAGCGAAGCCCTCGCTGGACGCACCGCTGCGCAGGTGCTGCGAGGAGAGCGCGCCGCCGGATGGTCCGCAAACTAATAGCCAAGGGAGGGACACCTCCAGGGCAGCCGTCCTGAAGTGGAAGGCTGAAAGGATATGCATAGGCGCCCCGCCCCATACGAACACGTGGCGCTGCGACTCGGCTGCAGCGAAGCCCTCGCTGGACGCACCGCTGCGCAGGTGCTGCGAGGAGAGCGCGCCGCCGGATGGTCCGCAAACTAATAGCCAAGGGAGGGACACCTCCAGGGCAGGCGTCCTGAAGTGGGAGGCTGAAAGGATATGCATAGGCGCCCCGCCCCATACGAACACGCGGCGCTGCGGCTCGGCTGCAGCGAAGCCCTCGCTGGACGCTCCGCTGCGCAGGTGTTGCGAGGAGAGCGCGCCGCCGGATGGTCCGCAAACTAATAGCCAAGGAAGGGACACCTCCAGGGCAGGCGCCACGCTGAAAGGATATGCATAGGCGCCCCGCCCCATCAGAACACGCGGCGCTGCGATTTGGCTGCAGCCAAGCCCTCGCTGGACGCACCGCTGCGCAGGTGCTGCGAGGAGAGCGCGCCGCCGGATGGTCCGCAAACTAATAGCCAAGGGAGGGACACCTCCAGGGCAGGCGCCACGAAGTTGGAGGCTGAAAGGATATGCATAGGCGCCCCGCCCCATCCGAACACGCGGCGCTGCGACTCGGCTGCAGCGAAGCCCTCGCTGGACGCACCGCTGCGCAGGTGCTGCGAGGAGAGCGCGCCGCCGGATGGTCCGCAAACTAACAGCCAAGGGAGGGAACCTCCAAAGCAGCCGCCCCGTAGTGGGTGGCTGAAAGGATATGCATAGGCGCCCCGCCCCATACGCACACGCGGCGCTGCGACTCGGCTGCAGCGAAGCCCTCGCTGGACGCACCGCTGCGCAGGTGCTGCGAGGAGAGCGCGCCGCCGGATGTTGCGCGGACTAACAGCCAAGGGAGGGAACCTCCAGGGAAGGCGCCCGAAGTGGGAGGCTGAAAGGAAGCGGATCGCTTGCACATCGGGTGTATGAAGTAGACTGAGACAAGGGTTTGTCGCTGGGTTAAAGGAGATGAATATTGACAGTATCCTTTAGAATCGTCATTGAAGTAAAGCTCTAAATATTTATAAAGTTTGTGTGTTTCGTGTATTCTGCTTATTCTGTGATCGCAGATTCTCTCGGCTGAGATTTGCTACTGCAGGTGCTGTTGCGGAGGTCCTTGAACCTTACGTGTCTCGCCTGCTCTCCTCAACACTCGCCAAATCCACTTCGGAAGGGAAAGGAATCCAGGGAAGGACTTGGATGCAAGAGAGATAAAGGAGCTCGGAACGACGACTGTGTAGCACACAATATCAGTGCATGTGGCGGAGCAGGTTTCTTAATCCTCTCCGATGACTTCCCCTGTACCCTGTCCCCGTGTGAATAGTGTGCGTGGTGGTGCCGCGTTGGTAATAAACAGAGAGTAAATAATGCAGCATCGATCCGCTCGGGCGGTGCACGGCGCAGGTGCTAGAGGGGGAGAGGAGGGGAAGTAAGAAAGGGAGGGGAGGCGAGTGGCGCCGTAAAGACGTTAACGCAGAGGCCACAGGGGCTCAGACGGTCGCTGCGGAACCACTTTGCAGAGGAGCCCTTAAGGGACGATCTGCTGCACCCCCCCACTCCTCACCCTGTGCAGCGGCACTGCGCTCAATGGGTTGAACTCTCTTCCCTCACGATTAGATTTACTCTTTCGCGTATACATACGTATATACGGAGTAATATACGTAGTACAGAGAAAGCTATGCAATGCTGCGGAAAATCGATTTCGAGACTTCAACGGAAATACACGTTTTGGGGTCCCCTGATACCAAAATTTAGTTTTTGTTTCAAATTGTCCGTCCGTCCGTCCATCCGTCCGTGAACACTACTAGCGCCTAATCCACACGTACGATATATTACAAATTGAAGAAACCCCTGTCGATCTGACACTAGTTTAGGCTTTATAGTTTTGAAAAACATTCATTAAAATTTGGGGGTACTTTACATGAACCCCTTCAGACATTTTCCAAATTTTCTCAAAAAACGGCTCCAAATTTTTTGTTTAAATTTCATGTAAGAATAGAGTTAAATACACTTATCAAGGCTGTAGAGGCCAGATTTTTACGATTATTTCTGAATTATTGAAAAAAGCACGAATTAAAAAAAATTGTCTCCATAAAAATATAAATTTGAAGATAGTTTTCGTACACTATGTAAGATTAAAGTTAACAGTTACAGTTACAGTTAAAGTGCACAGTTAAATGCACTATGTAAGATGACATAAACGTCATACTGCTCTATTCTTGTTTTTTTTTCCAAAATTACAAAAAAATTTTTTTTGACTCGTCTCTCACGCCGTTAATATTTACTTTTCCAAAAATGTGTTCACATTATGGTATTTATGTGTATATGTGCTTTAAATAATGTCATATAAATTCCTGAAAAACTCAACAGCTTTCTGTGAAAATGAATTCCTCATTTTCAGGAACGCTCAAATGCCTTTTTTTTAAATGGCTCCCAAATTTTTCTTCAAAGTTTTTCAACGAATAGTGCTAATTGCACTATTTTGTATGACGTACATTTTGGTGTATTCTTTTGTTTGTTTTTCAAAATTACTCATACGTACGTTTTTAAAATATCTCTCATATGCATGTTCATATGCACATATTCATCGATTTGTATACATTATTGCATTTATATTGGAAGTACGTCAAATGATTTTAAATGAAGTTTTTTGAAAACAAAAAGCTTCAAATTTTGCATTTACATTAACGCCATTTTCTTTTAAAAAAACTTCAAATTTTTCAATGAAAATGTCTATTTAGGATGAGATTTTACTCATCTTTAATATTCTTGAAGTAATAGTTCGGTTCTGTTTCTAGGAAACCGAAAAGTTGAGAAAATGTTAAAAAATGTTGTTTGGACGACGGTAGATGGCATCTGGAATGATAATAGGCTAGGACCGTAGAGGCAGTCCGCACCAAGGAAATTAGAAATCTTCACTACGAGAAAGTCTGTCCCATTCCGTAGGACCTCTAGTTACTTTCTCGTATACGTACGTATACAGGGAGTAATTTGCGATATACAGAGGAAGTTATGCAAAACTGCTCGAAAAAACGACGAATTTTCGGCACAAAAAAATTTATTTCTGGGGCCTGACAATGAAAAACTACATAAAAACAGTTGATAAATTAAGAAATCAAATCCTATAACTCGTGGTGAAACCAGAATCCCTGTTTTGTGATCCTGTTTTATCCATCCTTGATACCCAAAAACCAAGTGAAAGGAAAACTTCCGTCCGTCCGTCTGTGAACACTACTAGCGCATAAACCATACGAACTATCTTTTCCAAATTGAAGAATCCCCTGTCGATCTCGCTCAGCCGAAACTTTGAAATTTTGAAAAACATTCATTAAAATTTGGGGACTTTTCGAAAATGGCAAAAGCTTATTTTATTTCCGCCTTCCTACAACTACAAAATTAAAGATAGACTTTTCCCTCAATTAAAATTTGTTGTTCATAAATAGTTCTTTCATTAATGTCATGCACATTTTTTTGAGAATTTTAGTAGTTTTCGCGCAATAGTGCGTGCAATATTTGCAATTTTTAAAAAGTACAAAAATAAGATTATGTCGAAAATGGCTACCAATTTTTTGGAAAATGTAAAAAAATGTACTTTGGGCGACAATAGATGCCAGTTGACAAGAGGAAGGGGCAACACCGTAAAGCCAGTCCACACCAATTAGCCGAAATTTAAAAACTGCACTATGAGAAAATCTGTGCCATTCTTTAGCACCACTAGTTCTTATTTCATCTTCCTCTCCGTACCTTTCCACCCATTTCGTTAGATCTCTTCTCCATTTATTCTGCATTCACTACTACATTATCTTCTCTATTTTCTTCCTTTTTCATATCTCTGCCTTTTACCCTTATATTTATGTATTCTCCTTTCCCTTTCCTTCCCGGCGTGTTGGGTCGGGGCGGCCTCGTCCCGTCCCGTCCCTTCACGTATTTCAATGCGTCTCGCGTTAACAAAAGCCGCGATCTGCTCTGGAGGGCGACGCGGGTGCAGAGCTTTGAAGGCGCAACACGAGCTGCCAGGGTTTATCTCTCCCACGCGTGTACACCCTCCGCCTCCCTTTCTTCCCCAGTGCGTGTGCGTTGGTCGTACTTTGCGTTTAATACCTAGTATCTGGTGCACTGGGTAAATTCCTTACCCCGTCATTCTTTGGCTAAATGGAAAAGTTTTAAAAAGAGTTTTTACAAGTAAAAATCCAGAAAGATGAATGATAAACAGGTTTGGTGTAGGAATCTTGATCTTCTTCAACTTAAGTAGTTTTCAATTCCCTAGCGTTCATCCTCAGAGCTTGCAACCTTCGAGCGGAAAACAAATTCTGCTATCTGTTAATTAATCGGACGTTAGCTCCGATGATCGCCACGCGATTGATTAGTCGATACGTTAATACAAATAAAGGCACATAGACATAATACATTCAATTGTTCTTTAGGAAGGTATCAACGCCGCCGTCAACAATATCATACACAGAGTTCGTCAGTCAGTGGGATGTGTAAACGTGTACTTCGGTCGCAAAATGTCCATCTCGATGGGATTTTATCCTATAAAATATTGAATAAAAATGCGAGAAATAGTTAATGAAACATAAAATTTAAATACGCAACATCAAATGAACCTCGTAAATCTCCGGTGCGGAGAATCTCCTCTGCCCGTACCTCCAAGGGACGTGGGGAAGGCCGCGGCCTCGTGTATACTCGGCGCGAGTGTCTGTCCGTCCGAACGCGACAGGGGTTGTGGTAGGGGAGGGGCGGGGAGGGGAGGGGAGAAGAGCAAAACGCGACGCAGCGACGCGCGCGAGCGCAAATGGTCGGATAATTAACTGGCGAAACGGAAACGCCGAATCGGCGATGAATTAAAGTGTAATTAAATTCATAAAAACACGCGGTCCTTTTCAAGTTTATGATTAAGTCATTAGTCGGTATTTGTACAACCTTTGCGCTTTAAACAACCATTTAACCGGTTAATGAAGCTCTTTGGCTGCAGCAGGCGCATCGCGACCAGCAGAGAAAAAAACAGTCGCCGCGCACACGCGTGGGGCAAAGAGCCGTCGCTCGCTCGAGGGCGTGGTTTGCGGCGGTGCCCGCGTGGCCGCGCCACAAGCGCCTCCTTTGCCAGTTGAAAGGGCGACCGACGTCGTGTTCATTTCAGGAAGGGTTTCATAGAGGGTGACTGCCAAATGGAGCGGTTTACGCAAATGAAGGTATGAATTTCGTATTGCCATATTAACCAGACGTAAAAATAGTGATCAGTTGTGGTTGTTTGGGCACTTCCGCTGTTTTGATCATTGGTGACAGGGGAAGAAAAGAGAATCTGTGGCCCATTGGGTGTAGTGTTGCTGCCATATTTGCCAGGGAATTCACGGAAACTGCTCATCAGAGCAATCGGCTACGAATTCGCTTGTTGCAGCATCGCCAACTCCTCATATTGAACTCGTGGAGTAGATTGCGGCAGCATCCGTGGTCAATCCCGCTATCTCCTACAAGATGTCTATTGAGAGGTAGAGTGCTTGACTCTGGTAAAGGTAACTTTATTGGGATAATAATTCGCGAGAAGTGGTAGTTCACATATTAGGCAATCGCGGAAATGAATTCGCTGAGTTTCTGAGATAACTTTCTTCATATCTGACGAAAATATGAAAAGCTGCTTTATCGTAGTTCAACATATCCTAAATTCTTAAAAACTTTTACTTCTCTCCAAAATTGACCCTTTGCTTCAGAACGAGTTTTAATTCAATAATGGACCATTCTGTGAAAGAGTAAATTCCCATCCAAAGTTGCAAATGAACTCTCAGCCAGTTCTTTCGGTGCTCTGCATGCTTTGCAACCTGCACTGAGCATTCCATCTTTAATTCATTATGAGACCAAATTATTATTAAGCGAAGAGTAGCGCATAGCGCTCTAATGTATCCTAAGAGAAGTGCTAAGCTATGAAAGATGCAAATTATTATGGAATAAAAAAGAGTATGTTCGAGATTGTTAATGTAGTTCGATAATCGAGTTTCTTTTCTCTGTTACAGGTGAGTTAGCAGTGCACTTCCATTCAAAAAATGCATTGAATCCGGTGAGTTTTCGCTTCTTCTAAAATATCGTCGTTTTCATTCAGAGCTTTTATAGTTACGAATGACGTTTGGTCGCTAGAGAGTAAGTAACGGGCGCGTTGAAGTTTGTACACAAGAGGGGTTAGGCTAGCAATAAACCCAGTCAGTTATTTTTTATGCCAGTTGTGTGTCGCCAAAAACGCTCTTAAAAGAGAAAAATAATACAAGTAAGGATATCCGTTTATTGGAATAAGTGTTCTCGCTCATTTCTTTCGATTCGATGGCAAATCCATAACGCAGCGGAGACGTGCAGAGGCCAAAGCGACGAACTCCGTCTCAAAGAGGCTCTTCATCCTGGTTTCTCATTCCAACCAATTGAAATGCTAGAATACTAGTGATAATTAGAATTCACTCACAGACTATATCCGTACTTTTAGAAATGGTAACTCTGTACGGTGTGTCTAGATACTCCATTCCAGCAGTGTAATATTTGATCTCTCAGCGATAATATGGGCACAACGGGATATTTGTTGCATTTTTTCTTTCTCGTGTACATACGTATATACGGAGTAGTATATACGCAGTACAGAGAAAGTTATGTCATGCTGCGAAAAATCGATTTGAGATTTTAACGGAAATACACGTTTTGCGGTCCCCTAATATCGAAAAAGTGTTTTTTTTTTTTCAAAAGGGCCCTCCCTGTCTGTCTCTATCTGCGTCTATCCATCCGTCCGTCCGTCCGTCCGTCTGTGAACACTACTACCGCCTAAACCGTTCGTATGATCTTTTCGAAATTAAAGAAATGGCGATCTGGCTTTAGTTGAAGCTTTGAAATTTTGAAAACCATTCTTTAAACTTTGTGAGTACTTTACATGGAGCCTCCCGGACACTTTCAAAATTTTCTCAAAAACGGCTTTAAATTTTTAATTTAAATTTCTTGTAAGAATATGGTAAAATACGCCTATAAAGGTGGCAAAGGTTCGCGGTTAACTCTGAATTTTCGAAAATTGCAAAAGTTTGAATTTTTTCCGCGTCTTCCTACAACTACCAAATTGAAGATAGAGATTTTTGCTTCAAATGAAATTGTTGTCCATAAATAGTTCTTTCATTAAAGTCAAGCACTTTTTTTGAAAATTTTAATAGTTTTCGTGCAATAATGCCCTCAATATTAGCAAAAATTACAAAAACAAGATTTTCTCAAAAATCAGCTCCAAATATTTTCTTTAAATTTCTTGGTAATGTTAGTACCAAACGCACCTTATACGATTAAATAAACGCCATATTGCTCTAATCCTTCGTTTTTTCAAAAATTACAAAAAATATTTTTTTTGTCTTGTGTCTCACATCAGAGGCAATTTCTTTACGTTATTATATTTATGAGGACTCGTGCTTTAAATAATGTCAAGTAAAGCTTTTCGAAAACTCAAATTTTTCTTGTTAAAATGAGCTCAAATTTCCATATTTTCACAAACGTTCCATCGCCATTTTCTGAAAAATGGCTCCAAATTTTTTCTTGAAACGTTTTACTGTTTAATATGACGTGAAGTTCATTTGTTTTTTGAAAAATTACACAAATGTATTTTTTCAATATCTCTCACGCAGTTAATGTGCAAATTTCAATTGCTTTGTACACATTGTATAATTAGTGAGTTAATGTTTCTCCAATCTCTGCAAATGAATTTTTTCGATAACTCAATAGATTGCTGCGAAAAAGAGCTTCAAATTTCATATTTAGAGTGATTCTTAAAGCTATTTTCTTAGATGGCTCCAAATTTTTGAATGAAAATTGCTATTTAGGACAAGGTTTTAGCTTTCTTTCATTTGTAATATTCGTACTCAAATAAAGTGGCAAATTTGATTATGTACCCACTCCGTTCATTAGTCGGGTATTGCATTTTAAAGTCAACTTTGTCAATTCAAAAAGGCGTTTGCTGATGAGCGGTCGGTATGGAAATCTTTTAATCTTTGCCTCGTGCTTTGTTGCTTTGCTTTCTCTCCAGTTGCTTGAAAAGGGGCTCTTTGCTGACAATGCAGCTTTCTAATTGTCGTGGCTTAAAATATGGATCAGTGAGGGAGATTATTACGAGCCACGATGTAGAGTTTTTCGAGTTAAGCATGCAAGAATACTCTTCGAGGAACCTTCATTTGAACCAGTGCAACAAAACATCTCGTCAGATAGCAGGGCAACACTTAGCAACATTAGTAACTATTCTGGCAACAATTAATGTACAAGGAATCAACGGTCTGTGTCTCACAATGCAAGTGTAACTTATAATTGTGTCTCACTGGCCCCCATTGCAAATACAGCCCTATCGAGCTCTCCCTACTCATCGTCTTGACGCTGTTACCTTCGCTCCTATTGGTTAGTCCGGTCTCGGAATGAACACTCCGCTCCCAATGCAGCATTCTCATTGGCCATGAACTAGAGTCTGTGCTTATTCCCAATTTACTTTTTTTCTGGAGCTAACAAGCTATTTAACACTCCGTGATTTTATTCCGTGCAGCAGAGGGATAACCGTGACAAATGCAACGCTCAAATTGTGTGCAACTCGGTGAGTAAAGCGGTGAATATTTGATCCATTTGTAAAAACGCGAGACCGCGTCCGTTGTCATTTGCGGCGACAATCGCTTGACAACTCCCCCGCGTGGGATTCAACGTGCAAATTCGAATTTGGAAATGGCATTTGACGATGGCATCGTCCTGTTAAGTGTTGATGACTCATTGATAGCTTTTCTTTCGCGTGTTCGTGAGCAGCCATTGAGGGCGTAATGGTGATTAACCAATGCAAAGCGGAGCAGAAGTGCAAATCTGCGTTTTAATTGCTCCTCTTGCGAGCGCATGAAGCGGCGCGTGGAAATAACAGAGCGGATTTCGCTTTCACCGTGCGTGCGCACAGCGCTCCAGCGGTCAACAGCGGAAGGTCGGGGCTCTGCCTTCGCGCTGCGCTGCGCAGCGGTGGATGTGATGACTGAAGCCCGAAATACGGATAATTTGAGAAATATCCAAAGCGGGAGGACGGTTAGTTGCAAACTGCGAACTGCGCACGAAGCTCACGAGATGACGCGTCGGCCGCACTTCTGCAAGCCGACTGAATTCGCCTGCGGAGCGGGCACTTGCGCTCGCTTAGGCAATATTGCCTGCTGCACCCACTGACTCTCCGGCTCTTTGGTGGGCGACAAACACCTCTTCTTCCGTGTGGCATTTAATTTCTTGTTGCTCCCGGAACTCTTGAGGCATTCGTTCTATTTACACGCATGGGCCACTTTCCCATATACATTGTTACTTTAGATTAAGAACATGTGAATTAACTTCTTTTCGAACATTATTATTTCTTTTAGAGTATATATTTTAATGTACTTCTACCCATGTCAAGAATTGTATCTGTTTATGATGCTACCAAATTCCCACATCCATACAGCGGAATGTGGACTAGAACACCTCAATAAGATTTCAGGGGTTCACCACTGTTTAGTTTTCTTCCGAATGTTTTGAGAATTGCATTAGACTAATCATATCTTTCCATTTTCTTTTGCTTATAATTAAAGACTGACATTACATTTTAGTTAATTTAAGTGTACCACTTGTTATAAAGTGCAGTTTTCAATTATTATTTTTGAGCAAATAATTTCCTATCCTTTGAATTCCATAAATTTGTTTTTTCTTTAGATATTTTCATGAAATATTTTCGGAGTGTTAGGTAACTGAATAGTTTTCTGTTAAAATGAGCTCAAATTTCCTCAAAATTCCGTATTTTCAGAAACGTTCAAACGCCATTTTCTCAAAAACAAAGTTGTCCTTCAAACTTCTCCAACTGATAGTGGTAGTGACACTGTTTAATATGACGTAAAGTTAATTTTGGTGTACTCTTTTGCTTTTTAAAACAATTATACAAAAGTAATTTATTTTTAAATCTCTCGCGCCGCTAATACAAACTTTTCGATGGATTTGTATACATTACTGCATTTGTGAGTAAAAGTGCTTCACATGACTTCAAATGAAGTTTTTCGAGAACTCAATAGAGTCCTATGAGTAAGAGCTTCAAATTTCGCATTTATAGTAACGCTTAACGCCAATTTCTTAAAAATGGCTCCAAATTTTTCAATGAAAATTGCTATTTAGGACAAAGTTTTAGCCTTTTTTTAATATTCTTACGTTAATATTTGGATTCTACTACTTGGAAACCGAAAAGTTAAGAAAATTTCAAAATAATGTTATTTGGGCGGCTTTAGATAGCAGCAGACAAGAATGAAGTGCAAGACTGTACAGTATCAGTCCACAAAAAGAAATTAGAAAACTTTGCTACGAGAAATTCTGCGCCATTCTGTAACACCTCTAGTTCCATTTTATAAAATATATGAAAATTATACACATGCGATAAATTTCATTGAAAATGATAATTGTGCATGCATATTTGTTTTCAAAGTGAGTATTTTGAGATATTGAAAGAACTCTTGAAGGGCATTCGCAATTTTTTTAAGTGCAAAGCTTCTTATTGCACAGAACAGTGCCATTTCGATTGTTTAGAATTTCGTGTTCAACGCGAATATTACCTGATAAGCTTCAATTTTTCATGCTGAGAGAATGTATAATTGCTAGGAATGTCGTTCTTGAATAAAGCTTTATTTATGTAAATTGTGAAACAAAAGATACGTCGAATTGCTACTCAGAGAAGCGGCTTTCACGCGATTTCACTTCCAGCCACAAGGTGTCGTGATGGGGCAACGAATGCCGTTGCCGTACAGGGGGAGAAGTTTAATTTGTAGTTCGGTCTCTTCAGGCAGCAGTGTTTCCAAACATGACATTCTTCCCTGTCGTAGACAGTTTTAAAGTTCACGAAGTTGCATATCTTCATCATCGGGCTGTTTGTGACGTAGGCAGCACAGTTAGAGCATGGACCCTTGCCTTCTGTTACCTGGCTTCCATTATATCGTAGCAGCCTAAAGACCCTTAGCGCCATCTGGAGCTAGCGACGAGTTGGTAAGTTAGGTGGCGCACAGTGTGTAATTTTGGCCGTCTAAGCGACAGAAAGTCTAATAGCAAAAATTAAAGAATTGAACTGGATCCTTCCCCGTTGGAAGGCGAGATCCGGCGCCGACCTATCCGCTGGCTTTGGGGATTTTTGCCCAACCAGCAATCTACCTCTAGCGAGACACAGCCCTAGGTCGAACAAGTTCTATGCTTCTGATGTGTATGGTAGTACCGTGCATATATGTGTGTGTGTGTGTGTGTGTGTAAGTAAGTAAGTAAGTAAGTAAGTAAGAGGTAAGGATAGGACAAGGAAGATGAAGGAAAAGATCGCGCCCGGTCCGTGGCCCGTTTGTTAGGTACTGTTCCGTGATTCACCTGGTGTTGAACGGTGAAATCACGGAAAACTACAGGTCAGAGCTTTAGAGCAAAATGTAAGGAATGTTTAGGAATTTTTTTTAATGAAGTGATTAAATTGAGGGAAGTTCACCATCCAAATCTCTCCTATACATAACAAATACCAAATATTGCTATTTTTCAGTAGAGGGTGAAATTTCTCCTAATATTTCACGTTGTTCCTCTATTTAGCCCGTTCTAATTGACATTAATTTATCCGGTATCGAAGTATAATTTTTTCTACCTCCCTCTTAAGCAACTCTCTAAACTTCTGTCCTTTTTCGTGTTCCATGCGCCTTCATTTGGTTGGCACTTCTCATTTTCTCTGCGGTAGCCTTGTCTACTCCTTGTTCCCATACACTGGCTGCATTGTCTAGTGTTGCACGCCCACTGCCCCAGATCTTGTGAGAAATATTGTCACGTTGCTGTGAAATATTGTCGGCCAATTAGACTTCTTAAGTAATTTACGGCGCTTTTCTAAAAGAATTCTCACGGAAGTTCATTGTGAAGTACAAAGAAATTCAAGCGCGTGTGAGCATCGCGTAGGAATAGGAGCGCTGGACCACTCTGTCGGGTCACTGGTTCTAAGTATTTTAATTGGTCGAAATTCGTCTACCGATGTACTCGATGCATTTAACAATGTAACCCCTAGTACCCGATTTCAAATTATCCGAAATTTTAAGTTTTCTTTCTTGTTTTCCTTTCCTTGCATCTTTCTTCTTTTCTGCAATCTTTCTCCTTGTCTGCAATATTTCTTCTTTGTCTGCATCTTTCTCCTTTGTCTGCATCTTTCTCTTTTGTCTGCGTCTCTCTCCTAGGTCTGCATTCCTCTCCTTTGTCTTCTTTACTTTTCTATATTTCTATGTTTTTTTCTGTGCATCTTTCTCTTTTGTATCTTTCTTTCTGTCTTCTTGCATTCTTTGCTCTTTTATTTTTCGTTCAAACTGTTTATCTTCTTTCGTACTCTGTTTATCTATCTGTTTCTATTTTTTCTTACTGTTTCTATTTCTTTCTCACTTTATTTCTTCCCAGTTTTCGTCCTTTTTTATTATTTTTCAAAAATGATCCCCCTCTTCATTCTGTTCTGTTCAAGTTTTCCTTATTTTTTTCTGGTGCAATTTCTACACGAATTGACTTCATTTTCGTGTTTTATTCCTAATTCAACAGCCTCATGCCATTCCTTTTCTTCTTAGACTCTCTCGAGCTGTTCTCTTACTTTTTCGTTGCCGTCTGGTTCTTGTTTTGTTGAGCTCCTTTGTCATACATTTGATTCTATACCCCCTATCACTTGTCATATACTTTCCCTATTCACTTTTCCTCATCTCTTTGTATTCGCAGTTGACGTTTCCCTCGCAGTGTCCGTACCCTTCTCCTCCCCCCTCGCTTGGCTACCGGCAGGTTGGCTGCCCTGCCGCTCCCCTTTGAAGTCGCAAATCTGCTTATTTAGTCGCTCCGCGCCGCCCTCTTTTGTCTCGGAGGAATCCGCCTCCCCCAACTAGAGGGCTCCGTTCCCCAGGAGGCCGTGTAAACGCTGATTTGCAGATTGCTATCGCTCTTCCCCGCGGAGTCTTCCTTTCTTTGGCGCGAGCCATTTGGCGTTTTGTAGTTTCCGCTGCGCCCCGAACACGCTGACGAAGGCCATCTTTGCGAAAGTTTGCGCGTTTTGAAGCGCTCGGACAATCGTTGGGCCCTTTGCGTTACGTCAGACATTTAGAGACGCTCAAGGAGAGAAGAAATGTAAATGATACAATCTTCGAAACCTTTGCAACTGCTTTCTAGTTTTAATAAAGAGACGTTAACTTATCTCTTATCTTAGATGAATTCAAGACGTTTTTGTCAAATACCATAAACAAATTGTTACCACGCCGTCTAAAACGTTATTAGAAGCTGAAAATATGTAAAATTTAATATTTGCTTTTAAAATGGTCTGCCGATAAAAATCACCTTACTTGAAATCGTACATCGAACATATTTTCTTTTCTACTGTTACATTTTCATTGTTACTACTAATTTCATAAATAAATATAGAACAGTGGCGGTTACCAGTAAATATATACTTTTAATCATCTTTGAAACGTGAGGTAAAGTGTGATGTAATTTTTTGAGGAAGAAACAGAATCACTATTAACCACTAATTTCTTTTTACTCCGCCTTTGAAATGGATATTTATTTAAATTTGTATAGCCAATTATTTGCAGAACTTAATTGTAAGATCATGGCTGTACTCGGGGACTCTTTTGTGATTTATCTCCCAAAGCCAAAATAAATTAAAAATTTACGAGTAAAATTACTTTCCCTTCAATTTTTCTCTTGCATCTGCATAAGGTGTTGGAAAAGCATTTAACAAATTCAATACTTCGAAAATTGAGCTTATTTGATCATCATTTAATCATGATATTGCCCTGGAACAATAATTATTTTAATTCTGTATAAAGAGAACCTAAAATGTTGTTCCTCGAAAAACGAGGTAGCGTGACATTTTGGAGAGTCCGTGACATGGTTCAGTTTAACTTTGGTTGCGTTCTCTGCTCGATTTTGCAATAAATATTATCGGTAAATGTTGACAAAAATCACAGGCCACAAAGGGGTCTCCCGCAGCCGATACTCAATATCTGCACGTGCACCTTTCATCCCACAGCGAATTTTTGCAGCCCCATGAATAATGTATTACTACACACACGCGCGCGCGATCAAAAGGTCAATGATATTAATAAATGATGAAAGGGGATCAGCAAACTCGTTTTTGTCCCTGGAAACGGCTCTTTGACAATCCACATGTAAAGTAAGCATTGCTTGTTTGTTCAGTTGCGAAATAAAAACTCGATTGAATTTTTCTCTTGGAGCAGTTTATCAATTAACGTTGATTGGTACTCGATGCGTGTAGATTTCATCTGTTCCCGCGTTCTGGGGTGATGCTCTTGGGTGCAGGGGAGCTAGAGATGAGGTGCTGCTAATGAGTAGGAAGCTTTGCAGCTTTTGAAACAGTGTGCTTAGAGAAAAGGTACAGAATTCTCTTATGTAGATTCTGGTAGTTGTTAGGTGCTAGTATTGAGGACATTTTATTCGGAGAAAAATTCAGACTACTTCTTTGACAGTGAATGCACTGTTTCAAATCTCTGAAAGGAAAGCGACATGTGCAGTAACCTTATATTAAAAATTATAAAACAAAATTATTTTTTGGAGTTTAATTGAGTAATAGCATTTAGGTATGACACCGTGATAGTTAAAATGACAATGTGCGTAGTCCATAACGACATCTGAAAGTACATTTAAATTTAAACAAATTCCACATCTCAATCACCAAAAATTAACTCATTTTTCACTCCATGGTACGTCCATGTGTTTTACGTTCAGTCACTTTAGTTCACTTTGTCAGTCCTATTGATTGATAGGCAGGTGATTCCGAGCGCGTCAAGTGCTAAGGTCATTTGTCCCGTAAGTGAAGTGCATGGGTTGGCTGTGGTCTTCCTCGCTGGATGGTGAAATCCTGCACCGCGATTTGCAAAGGTTTTCCTCAACCAGATATCTCCCTCTAGCGGAGCACCGGACACTGGCTCTAAGCTCCCGACTGATCTCTCTGCGTGTGTAGTGCGTGTTAGTGTAATTGTTTAAGGCGTGAGGCCGGGACAAGAAAAAGGAAGGAAACATAGCGCGCGGCCCGTGGGTCGTGTGTTAGGATACGGCATTCGCCTGGTGTTGATCGGAGAAGCCGTGGAGAACTGCCGAACAGTGCAGCCAGCGGCTGAATTCGCCCTAACTATGTAGCGAGTGTCGAAAATCCGGCCGCCGTTGGGACTCGAACCCAAGACCTTCCGGTCAGAGGCACTCAGTGACATCAGTTGAAACCCTGAGCCACCTAAGCAGGTAGATTACACTATTCCGTAGAGAGAACGGTATAAGCCTGAAACCATATGAAGCACTGGTTATTATATTTTTGATCTACTATTGTGTCTCAGTAGTTCCTTTTCTATGTTACCAACGTTTGTCATCTGAGACCCCTGGATTTCCCCTTTAGGCTTCTTTAAGACTAGATTTAGGCAACTTATGGCGGAGTCAACTATCTGCTGGCGTGAGACTGACCAGTACCTGCCGGCCTGAGCGATCCGGCTATCCATCATTCACTCAACAGGAATTAATTCCGTGTGGTGGATCAGTCGGGCCGACACCCTAGAAGCAATTCAAAGGGTGAGCGAACGCAGACGAGGTAGTGTGAGACGGCATCGAGTTGATCGCTTGGAGCTCGGTCGCGAGCGGCTGCTGACTTCCCAGGCATGCGATGGGAGCACGAGATCCATTCCTGATGCGCACGAGGCCACTTCAAACGTGCTTCGCCGGAATTGAACGGGAAAGGCCCGCGGCCGTGCACTCCCACCCAAGTGAGGTAATACGATCGTCATCATTATTTCTGTGCATTTGCCCATCTCGATTTAAGTTAAACAACAGTTCTGGACTGGAAATTGTTAAGAAAAAAGTAATTTCAAATTGGATTTAAAAACTTTCTATTTGCCGACAAACGTGTTCCCGCGACTTAAGACGGGTTACACCTTATAAAATAGCATCTCTGTGTATTATTAAAATAGCTCGTTCGTAAAGCATTCCTTCGAACCAGAGCACCCACACCCTGAGGTTCTTAATGCCGGAGCAGGATGGCAGGTATGATGCACGTTGGGTGCCCAATAAACAAATTTAGCTTGAGTTCCCTGACATTCACCAATTAGCGGTGCACTACATGTGTGACGGTAAACCCTTTCCTGTAGTGGCCACTCAACGGGTCATTAGAGCATCTTTGGAAGTCTTGACGTCGTCCATTCACGTCGCTCTCCATTCACGCGCCTTCAGGTCCGACGGAGGAGAGCATTGCAGATGTCAAATATCTCGTGTGTTCGCTTCAGGCTGTAAACGTTGAAGGAAGGATTTCGAGTGGGTAGTGCGAGTGAGTTTTGCGAGTGGGTAGAAGAGAAGAATCAGTGAGAGGTCTGAGGAAAGAGGAAACTGGAGGGGTGGGTGGTGCAGAAAGGAAGGCGCAGAAAGGAAGGCGGTCGGAGCGGCGCCGAGTTTCATTAAAGGTCCACGGGTGGGCGGCGGCGCTAGTGGCGCCCGTTAGCTGCAGGTGGCCGCGCGTATTCACTGCCGAAGCGCCACAAAGCGCGAGATCAGCGCACGCGCCCGGCTCTGAGCGCCTCAGACCTGCCTCCCATCACCCCACATACCCTCTCCCGCGCCCGCCCCTACGCCCGTGCCCCTCCCATTCCTCCGGCTCACCACGCCTCCTCTCACCCTAACGTCCAACCCACACGCCCCGCTTTACTTCACGTCCTCTCACATCACCCCGTTTTGTCACCTGTCCTCGTTTCACGCCACGTCATCTCGATTCCTTTGCGGAAGCCTTTGGGCCCTCCGCTTCGCTCACCACCTGCTCGCTGGCGCTTCCTCCCCCTCCCCTCACTCGTTGCTCGGCGGCAGGCACGGCGCTGGCAGGGCGCACACCCCACTCACTTCACTTCACTTCACTTCACTTCACATCAGGGAGTTGGCCTAACAGAGAAATTAATTTTTAACTAACACGGCCGTCGCTCTCTTGTGTTATTCGAATGAGCAGGATGGACTGTGCAAGATCCCATAAAAATCTGTTTTCACTACACCTGGATTAAATAGAGGTGAAAGTCCGTCTGCCCGTCTGTGAACAGCGCTAGCGGGTAAACAGTTCAATCTATTTTCTCCAAAATTGATATTCCTCAATCGATCGTTGTTTTCTGTTTTTATTACAGGTAATCTATTTATCGATTGTTCCTATTTATCCAATGTAATTATTGAAAATTGTGGGAAACTATATGAAACTTTTTATTACAGAAACCCAACTGAGTTTTTATTTCAAATTAAGTACGTGAAAGTAATAATCATTATAATATATATATATATATATATATATATATATATATATATATATAATGATTATATTGGACTACCGTTTGAAAACTTCTTATATATATTTCACGTTTTGTTTGTTTAAGAAGTTTTCAAATGGTAGTTCAAAAGTAAGACAGAAATTTTCAGATTATAATATTACATAGCCCCTTTACAAAATCACGAGAAAGTACGTGCTGTTGTAGCACCACTAGCTTATTTAGTTTGAATTCATGGATGTATTCGGCGAATTTATTCAAAAGATCCAGTCTCTTAAGTAGTTATTACAAATGGATTTTGCTTGGGTTTCATGAACATTTTATTAACGGGTAATGGTGCATTTGTGTAATGAAAGACTGTAATACTGTAATAAAAACTGTGAAGGAAATCCTCTAGATAACGTGCTGCAAATATCTTTGCCAACCACAATTTCACACATTATCAGGATATAAGCCAAATAACCTTCACAAAATATGTTTACGACAAGCCCTTATGTTTCAAGGGGAATTATATCCACAGCTGCTGCATTCGCGCTGGTAATTTTGGATACCTCCCCAGCAATGAGTGTTTCCCCAACACCGCGTAGATCTTAACCCTTTCCCTTCACACCTTCAGTGCTAACCCCTCCACCACCCCTAGTTATACACACACACACACACACACGCTGCCGCTCATTGGCGAAGTAATTATGACAATCAATCACCCTTAATGGGCATATCTGTGGAAAGATGGGGGTTTTGCCGCTGTAGGAATGTACTGAATTATTTTTAATCTGAAAAAAATATTCACCTCTACCTAGAGAATTATTATAGTATGTTTTAACGCAATAAATTCAACAGAACGCTAATTAAATTGTGTTCCATTTAGAGCAGGTACATTCTTTTTAATATGCTCTGTCACCCGAGAGGCATCCGGCTCCCAGTATATTAGCGGACTGTGATGGCTCCGAAATATTTTCCGCCTAAATATGCAGCTGTGAGGGAAAAATAGGCTTTTGAAGCCCCCTTTGTTCTGTGGTTATTATAATTCTGACACAGATTTCGGCAACGAATGAACGGGTTGCTTTAGGGCACGTTATGAGGCAGAAAAAGTGCTGTTGGTAAACCCAGGTCCCGCATCTTTCCTCGGCAATATCCGGAAGTTGGAAATTTGCGGAAATTGCTTCATTATCTTCTACACATATACGCCCGCAGGCACGTTATGAACATTTACGGTTATTTGCTGAGTATTTTCCAGGCCACTCTCAAAGTGAACTGTTGAATGAGATTAAATGGCGCCGTGTTGTACAGTTTACTCGTACGACAGTATTTGCTTAGAAAACAATTTCACAGTCTTTTGCACATTCTGAATTTATGAAACTCCGAAATAAATTATTAAATACCCGTATAACATTCTACTGAAGTAAATACGATTGTTTTTGTTTGCGTTTCTTAATGTTGGGAAGAACGTTATCGTTCATGAAAGGTGTTTTAATTAAGTGAAATGTACCACATTTGTTTCCTTTACCATGTCTTTTTGAAAGCAACAAACCTGATTTTAACTTTATTTATGATAATTTCCTAAAACAAAATATAACGACTGAAAATGCGTGTAAAAACAATCTACTCATAAATTACTGTATCAGACAAAATATTCGAATGAAAAAAGAAGCAAAATGCACTGCTCGATGCCTTTAAAGAAAAATCGAACTTCTTGACACAAAGCGCGAAATGACAGTGCTGAATATAGTAGAAAAATACGATACCTTGCGTAATTAATTCTTTGAAGCCGTTAAGGCATTTTATCGCCAGTCGGTGTCCATTTTCAAGAGAACAATATTTCACTTTGTTGTTCTCTAAGAGCGTTTAAAGCCGTGCCTTGGTGTGCGTTCGCATGCTGTGCGTGTAGGTGCGTTGCAAGGAGAGAGCGCGCGCAGCGAAGTGAAGGAAAATCCCGGCAGAGAGCGCGGCGCTCCAGCTCATTTCCACAGAAATTGAAACGCTCTTTACGAGCATCGTAATGAGAGACGAAATGCGAATTGAAGATTTCATGTTAAACACTGTGCGTCGATTTTGGTAGTGTCCTGCTTGAGCACACGTAAATTTTCCGGAGCACTCTAGAGATCGCAAGTTGGACAGGTGAAATAACTCTCCCTGTCTTCTCTGCTGTATGAATGGGAAGTGTTCTCGTACTCTCTGCTGACGTTTTCTTCAGCTCTAACTTCGAGAGCCGGTGAAGGGGATGAGTTGGATCTTCGGTCTAAGGTTTCTGCAGTGCTGGTTACTAAGAGAAAATCACATACGTATGCTCAGTGTTTATTTGTACGAATAACTCTTATTAAGCTTGGGTAAAAGTTTATGAAGCGTGTCAGTGATGGGCGGAAACTTTCATTCATGACTGAGCTGTTAATGAGGAAAGATGGCAGGGAATCAGGTAGGCATAAAAACGTACTGAGGCAATCGCGTTCAGCTGATATCTGCGTTTTGTTTATGGCCGGGAGACAGACTTAACACGTTAATGGAGGTGAGAAAACCAAAACAACACCACAGAAATAATAGTAAACGTAAAAATGGAAAGTGAGTGGTTGGATGCAAGCATTGTATATCTAGTCGAAGAATCGCGCTAAGTGATGGTGAGTGTTCCAAGTACTGAGTTTGCCTTTTGTGCGAATACTATTTTGTCAATCTCAGTAAATATTACGAATACACATTTTGGTGAAAGGTGCAAACACAACTACAGTGTACGTGGACAGTATGCCGCCTGCCTGCCTAGAGACGCACTGGAGTTCCAAAGCGTACGATATGAAGGAAAACGTTTTCAATGAATGTCACTGCCCAACGCGTTTGGGCATCCTCTTTCCTGCCAGCGCCGCCGGCGCCACCTCTACCCTTCTGCAGGGCACTCGGCTGCGGGAAAGGGCCTGGAAGAGGCGTGGCGGGGGCGTGACGGGGGCGTGGCGGGGGCGTGGCGGGGGCGTGGCGGGGGCGTGGCGGGGGCGTGGCGTGGCGGGGGGTGGCGTGGCGGGGGGTGGCGTGGCGGGGGGTGGCGTGGCGGGGGGTGGCGTGGCGGCGTGGGAGGGGACGGGGACGGGGGGGGGGGGGGCGGGGCGGGCCTGTCTGAGCGGTGCGAGGGTCTGCAGGGGCGTTGCTTGGAAGCCGCTTTCCGCTGTTTGTGTCTCCAATTGAGGGACGTGAGCTGCATCGGCCGGCGAAAGGTGTGCCTTCTCCGCCCCTTCTTTATCAAAATTCTGCCTGCCTCTCTTTTGCTTTCTATCGTTTGATTTCTTCTCATCTTCCAACACATGCTCAATTTTTCAGTTTTCTTTGATTTTTCTCACATTATTCCTTTAATTTTTATTTTTTGATCTGTAGATATTTTGTAATCCATTCTTTTCAAGAATTCTACAATGGTCTTTTTCAAGAATTTATTTCTTTCCTGTTTTTATCATATTTCTATTCTACTCTTTGCCTTATTTTGATTTATCACCTCTTTGCTTTATCACATTCATTCCAATTTTCATCATATATTTATTCTTCTTCACTTTTCGGATAGTACATGTCCTCCCTCGCATTTGAACCTCATCTTGACTTTTCATCTGACGTATTCAATATTTGTGTTAAGTTGTGACAAATATCAAAGTCATGGGCAAAATACGGGCTCAAGAACTCTTGTTTGCCTCAAGAACTCAGTGGTAAGAACTGGGAGTAAACCAAGAGACACGGTTCCATTTCCGGTCGAGCTATCATAATTTGCACGATGCAGTCATTTCATACGGAAGCCATGAAGTAAATAGCATTTATAACAATTTAACAACTGGATTTTTCCGACTTTTCGTAACCAGGACCTGTAATTAGAGTTTTTCTGCCGAAAATTCACTTTGTTTTCCATGTACACATTACATAACTTTTCCCTTCGCAGCGAGAAAGTATAATGGAACACAAAACTTTTGGAGGGATCGATGTATTTCAAATGAGTTCTGGTTTGTTGTTATTCATTGTCGTGTTACTCGTTGTGTGTTATTGTTGTTGTGTTTCTCATTGTTGTGTTGTGTTCCTCATTGTTGTGTTGTTGTGTTTCTCATTGTTGTGTTGTGTTTCTCATTGTTGTGTTGTTGTGTTTCTCATTGTTGTGTTGTTGTGTTTCTCATTGTTGTGTTGTTGTATTTCTCATTGTTGTGTTGTGTTTCTCATTGTTGTGTTGTTGTGTTTCTCCATGTTGTGTTGTTGTGTTTCTCCATGTTGTGTGTTACGCATTGTTGTTGGTTAGGTATTGTTGTAGGTTAGAGATTGTTATGGATTAGACATTGTTATAGGTTACGCATTGTTGAAAGTGTTAGTCATTGTCGAGGGACCTACATTCAATATTGAGTGTCTACACTTTCAATGGCGTCACAGTGACAATTTCTGTAGTGTGTTTTTTGTGCAAGTGCGACTGCCCTAGAAGTGGTCAACTTCTGTTGACTCGTGGTGCGCGGAGCGGAGCCAAAGTCGGGGCTGGTGTGGCCCCCTCGCAGCCGCGGGCTGGACGTGGAGGGGGCTACGCACTGTCACAGGCGGCGGCCGTTCCTTTCCCTGCGGCGGCCAAATGACGATATACATCATGCGTAACTGAAATTTATGAAATGAGCTTCTAATTTGGTTAAACAAATACGCAGTCCATTTGCCGGACGCGAGGGCGCGCTCCCATTAGCGTGACAGCGGCTGCAGTGCGCGCCGGCTGCCTGGAGGGGCTGTGGCGCGGGAGGAGGAGGAGAGCGCTGCGGCCGCTGGGTAGCGCTTTGAAGGGAGGGCTCTGAATGAAGGACGGCGGGGAGGATGTGGTGCGCACGAGGATGGCCTGCTCCTTCCGGAGTGAGTGGGGACGGGCTGGGCGTGGGGGTGGAGGGGGGGAAGGCGCAGCGGCGCGTGGGGGGTGGGGGTGTCTGGGGCCGGCCGGCACTGCAGAGGGGGCGGGGCCATTGGTATGCGGCTGAAGGGCGCGCTGCGGCGCCGCGTGCAAGAGGGTCGCTCGTCACTTGTCGCCGCCGCCCTGCCCCTCGCGTGACGTCTTACTTTCCCTCCTCGCCGCCTGCCCGGCGCGCCTCGCCTCGCCTCGTCTCAGAGTCTCTTTCGTCACTCCTCTCTCCTACTGTCTTAATAACGCTATTCACTAATGCACTATCATATGCAATGTTTGTCTGGTAAATGGACTTCCTCTACACTCAATATTGTTACATTACACGATATTGGCCTTTTTTGAGTTTTCGATGCATGCAAATTTCGTTACGTCTACTCCTTATATTGAAGAGATGTCTACAGCTCATAAGAGACGGACTGCCCTCAATCCCCTTTGGCTGCGAGCGCGTTTCAGTGCATGGAATCTACAATCTGATGAATTATCAACATTGGCAAATAGCACTTCGTCCCTGAGATTGGTTACAAACACTTAGAAGTACTATAGTAGAATTTTCTTTATTCTGGTACAGGGTAGGCGGTCTACATCACCAAAACTATTGCTACTAGAATAGTTCATACTTTCTCACATTTTTATAACTTTTGGAATTTTCGAAAATTCGAGTTGTTGAATGAAAATGAGACCTGGACATTTTTTAATGTTTACTTTGGTCTATTGGAGGAAAAAATCAAGAAAAAAGTTTGAGCTTTTTTTTAGAAAGAAATGTAAAAAAAATCAATAACTTCGAGCAGCAACACGAGCCCACCCCGTTTAGGCCTCTCCTGCCCTCACTCGTTCCCCACCTCGCCGTCACCCGCCCTCACCCCGCCCCTCCGCGTCATTCCTCATTACCTTCTCCGCGCCCCAGGTCAAGACGATGTACAACACTTTCATAGTTTTCGAAAAATTGCCTATGGGGCCCGTTTCAAACGTTTTTAAGGGCCGTTGTACCCGTGACCTCTTCTTTCAATGCGCATCTCTGGAAATGATGTAGTTATTTTTAGCCAAGTAGCAACAATGATACTAACTTCGGTTGACAAAATTACATTTTACTTCCCTGTTGGACACGTCAATCGGTACTTTTGGTGTGCAATGTAAGCAACAACAAATTCTTGTTAAAATCAGAAAAGAGATCGCAATATCTGCATCAGAAGTTACATTCGCAATGAAAAGCTCCTTTACTGCTTAGAGAGTCTAAATGCATTAAAGTATTTCTTGATGACAATGCAGTATAGGCAATACACGAAGCAGGAGAACTGCATTTGTTTGCTGGAGTGACAAATGCCTTGAATAATATGAAGTACAGTAGACGCAAACTAATAAGAGTGTTCGCATTTATCTGAATACAGCAACACCACAGTAATCGCATGAAAAGCACGACAGAAGTGTTCTAATCACCGAGGCATCAGCGAGGGAAAGCAGTGAGATGGCGTGAGTGCTGGATGATGCCATCATAGATTCAGGAATATTGGGTCTTCCCCGAAATGCCTGCATCACGGAATTCACTCGTCAAACATAAACGTTAACTATTTGTTTTAGTTCTTTCTGATTATCGAAAAAAGTATTTAATTATTCTGCTTTGACGTTTGAACTTGTCTGTGAATTATACAATGAGTTGTTTCGGTCCAGTTCCCTGTTCGTGAGGAGGTTCTCTCCTCCGCCGGTGGAGCGCTGTCGGCGGAGGGAGAAAAGCGGCGAGGAAGCGCGCACTGCGGCGCGGCGTCCGCCCCCTCCCCCTCCCCCTCTCTTCCCCCTTGTCTCACGCCCATAATGCAATTAGCGCGAGGGGTCGGGTGGGGAGGGGAGGGGAGGTGTGGGGAGGTCACGTGGGCGCTGCGGCGCTGCGACGCGACGGCTTAGCCCTCGGGGAATCCCCGGCCAACGCCAGCACTCTTTCCTCTCTGTCTGCCCCGACACTCCGCTGCGGCGCCCTCGTCTTCTGCCTTCGCGTTCTCGTGGAGACCGCCCTCCCTCAGCCTGCTCCACCCGCCCGCCCCCCGCCCCTCGCCCTTCTCACGCCCATCAACCGGGTAACTGTCGTAATGTTCTCCAATGGCTCACTTAATCACTGCGTCACAGTGCTCTCTTAGCTCATTTCCTTCTTATCACGGTGGCGAAACATCATTTGGTGCAGTGGTTGCTTTATATATTTTAACATTCCCCCTCAAATAATGCTGGTGAAGCACATTGTTTTTATTTGCTAAATTATGCCCAGTGAGAATTATTCTCATTGTCGATAGTGTATTTGGAAACAATGAGTGCCAGGCAGATATGTTCATAAAAGGCATTTGACATGAGATGCATTTCCACATAAACATTGCATTTGATCGTTCATTACGATCATGTGAGGGCTGTAAAAACAAAACATTCGTTTTGGGCAGAATGTCAATTCGCATAGTCGAGTAAATAGAGTTCAAGTAAATGAAATGCAGCCATCGAAATCTGCTTGTGTGCTGCACCGCCATCCCGTGGTCAGCACAGCGCACGAGAGGGCGTGACAGGGCTGCAGGTGCCCTGACAAGGGAAGCCGACACAACGGGGTGAAATTTACACAAATAAATTAATCAATGCAGCCGTTATTAATCCATTGGTTAACCGAACACGCGAATCGCTCCCCGGCACCCGCCCCCTTGCACTGCACCCCCGGTGCGCGTCGCCCTGGAAACCCTGCCCTGCACGCCCTTGCCAGCAGCCGGCGCCCTTCCATGCGAAAGGGATATTTGCTAAGTCAAGTATTTTCAAGTTAAATTACGATCGCTACAAGAGGGAGGTTTTCTACACGTTGTGTGTTGATATTTTTGTTTTGCGCCGGACAGAGGGGTCGGAAGATTTGAACGTTGAGGGCGCTGGTGTACTGTCCGGACATGTCAGTATTTCAAGAATTATTTTTCCTGTTTAATGGTGTGACATTTATTTAAGTTCCCACAGATTTATTACACACCATGCACATAATTATTGTAGTTCATAGGAATGAAAATCAGTTCTATAAGAAAAATGGGTAATGGTTATGCTGGTGATAGTATGATAGAAACGCAGTGGAAACAAAACGATGTTGAAATCATGCCTTGATCAAATTTTTCATAAGCAATACGAGAGTGGTTTCGCATTTATTCTTAATTTCCAAAGGAAAAGTATTATTCGAGATAATTTTTGTGAATTAAAATAGATATATAGTTATTAATACATCTTACTACCGACATGATGTAGTAATATGAAATGATAAAATAATAGTCAACTTTCAACGCTTACCAACATTAGCCATGTGCGTGTCACAGCGATAAAATGAAAGTGCTGAAACAAGTGACAACATTGCATGGTTAACATATTTCAAATTGATCGAAACTAGTGGAAGTCTAGAACTTCTTTGGTAAATAGTTCTTAAGTGAAATGAATATATGTGTTAATTTTGTAATAGATAAGCGTTTTGCGGGTCTCAAAAGCAACCGGTCTTGAGGCGTTATTAAATGTTTGCAATGAGACGCTATAAAAGTTCGGTGATGCACTGCAGTTTTACTTTATAAATATCAATATATGATAAAAAGTCGCTTCTCTACTAAGCAGATCAATTTCCATCGGGCTAAATAATCCACCCTTAACGGCGTCTCTTCACTTGGAACATGTATAAGTCGAAAAGTGTGCGTTCTAATGTGTGTGTTCTGTTATAATGAAATTATGCGAGGGAATTATGGGAAGGAAATCTGAAAAGAGTGAAGAAAACGTCTAGTTAATTTGTAAATGTGTAAATATGAATCAATAAAATAATGTGAAAAGTCATGCATGCGACAGGGGCCTTAACTGGTTGGAATGATCTCGGGCCAAATGCCCTCGTGCATTTTGTCGCCGCTCGATCATGAGAAACTCGCTACCATTCTCTGTGCACCAATAACCATTGATTGCACGACGGGTGGATTGTTGAAAGGCTGCGGGGGCGCTGTTGCGTGGGACGTGATGGCGACTGGCGCCGCTTAGCATTCTGGGAGCCCCTCGCATGGAAACCGGAGCCCTCGCCCACGCCCTTAAATCGCGCACGTCGCCCCGGGCGATCGCCAGGCGCCGCACGCCCGCGTCGCCCTCGCCCTCGACCTCGCCCTCGCCCATAGGGAGGGGAGCTCTGCGATCCCTGGACTTGCGGCCGAGGGCTCCATTGATTGATTGATTGATTTTTTTCGTGTTTCCGGGCGCGTCAACTGCTTTGGGTTTTTGTCCCGTTAGTGTAGTGCATGTTTTTTCTTGAGAGATGGCGGTGATCTTCTCCCGCTGGATGGCGAAATCCGGCGCCGACCTACCGTCGGCTAGCGGGGTTTCCCCCTAACCAGGACTTCCCACCAGCGAGGTACCGCCCCAGCCGGGACAAGCTCTAAGCTCCCCTGACCATCGGGGCTGGGTTGAGCTGTGATCTTCCCCCGCCGGATGGAAAGTAATTCAAAGCCGCCTCTACGTCGGCTTGTGGGGATTTTCTCCAACCAGGTATCTCCCACCAGCTGGGCACCGCTCCATCTGGGATAAACACTAACCTTCCGACTGATCTCCCGACAAGTGTGGTGGTGTAGTGCATGTAGGTGTGAAGAGGATAGGACAAGGAAGAGAAAGGAAAGATCACGCGCGGTCCGTGGGACGTTTGTTGGGTACTGCTCAGGCATTCGCCTGGTATTCATCGGAGAAACTAGGGAAAATATCAACCAGAGCAGCCGGCCATTAGTATACTTCTCTAGACAGCGGCTGAATTTGACCTAGCTGTCCAGCTAGTGGCGGAAATCCTGCCACCGTCGGGACTGGAACCCTGAAACCTCCCGGCCCGAGGCATTACAGCGACATCAGTTGATTCCCTGAGGCACCGCTTCTGGTGCTAATGAACCATTTCGCAACGTCCATACTCTCGCTTACTATTCTGGCACCAGCAGACCATTCTACACCAGGGATGATGTGTCCTACTGGGATGGAAGAACAGCCCTTCGTGATAAAGGGCTCACTTGAGGTTTTCAAGGTGTTGCCCTGAGCGAACAATGCGGCGACGACATATTTACAGCATGCACAAGCGAGGCGTACAAGGTGCGACGACGGTCATGCAAGATCCATTCCCTTCAAGAACAAGGACCGCACGCCACCCTGGCACGGACACAAAAGAACCCAACATAAACTCGGTCTTACAATGCGAAAACAAGAGAATGCCAGCTATTGAATAGGAAGGCGTGGGCTCAAAGTTCCTTTTATGTTAATATTAAAAATCTGCATGGCCTGTGATCAATACGGTGATGAGTGTCTGGTTTGTGCGTGCCTTCCTACCTACGAATCATGTGCACGAGACTCCTTAAATGTTGTTTGGAAACCTGCGGCGGCGAACCAGCGCTTTGCACTTGGCTCTCTTGTGCGAGGGGTCAGTGCGGCTGCTCCGAACCCCTGAGGAGCGAGGGGAGTGATGCCTTTCCGGCGGGCAGTGCACTTGTGCAACTCCTTGGCCGCCACAAAAGCGAATCTCAACCTTGCGAGTCTGAAGCCGAATAGGAACCGTCGATTAATAGATATAATAAATTTCCCATTGATTGCTAAAAGTACTAAGCAACTTGAAAATTAAATATTTTCTGATATAAAGCAACAGCATATATTACTATAAAATAGAAATGCACTTACCTTCTTTCGCATTCTTCGTTGTCCTTTAAGATGAAGGGGTGGCTAGACTGGTGCAACCGGATCACAGCACCGGCCCTCCGAAATATTGTAAGGGGCCCTGAAGAAAGTCACCGCTGGCAGATATCGGCAACGAATAAAACAAACCGCACTCCCTGCTTATATTCTTCATTGTGCCAGCCACATTTTTATACCAATTAGATTTAAAATTCAATTAATTAATTTCACGTCTTTTACAGCTAGAGCCATTTCGATTTCCTGGAACGGGGCTTTCCAGAAACTAACTGCGCAACTGCTGAGGAGCTCAATGAACTCAAGATACACACACACACACATTACGTATTCACAACGATACTCTATCGCGGAAGAAACTACTCCCTGCAGAAATGTTATTGACAGTTTAAACAGTTTTAAACATATTGAAACATGCCCCACGTCGACTAGTGCCAATTTGAAGCAAGCTCCGTCTTTCTATTTAAAAAACAAGCCCCACTTGGAGGGATATTTTATAACATAATTATTACTGATAAATGTTATTTGGGCGCCAGGAAAAGGTTACACTTGAAACCGAATGATTCCTACGTAATTTAAATATCTCTCCTTCCAAAATTGTTGTGCTAGCTCAGTTAATTGGGGGTTCAAAGTTCATAATTGTTGCTATTTACTTTGCAACCAATTATTCAACCTGCTATCCATACGGAGTGGCGAGGAATCTGAAAATCTTATTAAAATGCTGGATTGTACGTAATAAAACAATGATAATCAGCTTTCTTTCAACTTAACAAATTGGAATTTATTATATTGATAATCAAAATGAATTCATCTTTGGTCATGACCAGTTTTCTCTATATTACGATAGTTATAAACCTTGGTATTCATTCGTGGGGCTTCGCGCGCTTTATCAATTATTATCTATTACCAATGTTGACAAATGTCATTTAAAACGCTCAGTGGAAGTAATACCGAAATACATTGAATATAAAAAATGCCTTTCTCGTGTTTGTTAAAGAATGCTTGATTTCGTTTCCAATCAGTCGTTAGTTCTAACAAGTGGCGTTAATAATTTTGCTCTGGATGGAAATGGGTCTGTCCCTTGCAACGCGGCCGAGTTTTCCGCTCCGCGAGCGATGGGCTGCTGTGAGGGGGCTGCGAATGGGCGCCAAACAGATGAACGCGGGCCGGCGCCTGTTGTTTGGACCGCGGACTAATTGCAGGTGTAATTCGGTTATTCGTAACCCGATATTAATAATTGCGTCGTTGTGGTGTGCGGCGTGCGCAGGAGGCCGTTCCGTCAAAGCCCCCTGCGTCTCCATGCTGGGCGCCAACGCCAAAGGGCGCCCATTGGCTCTGTGCATCTGGAAGTCTGGGGCGCTCTGTGCCACCACGTGGCAGTTAGGAAGCCAGTGGATTGGAAAATACGATTGGCTTTGGCTCACCGCCTCCATACCCAGTGATAAGGGTCTCTTCTGCTCGATTTTGTACCTCGCTAGAGTGTAGTGTTGCAAGCATTCCTAAAATTCTAAATTCATTTGTATGCTTCACGAATGAATTTAGTTTCGTACCTTACCATCAAAAAATTGTATCCATGATCATAGCAAAATTTGTGCAGACTTCGCGTTTACCGTCTTCTACTAGAATCTGACGCACTAGCCTTACTTTGAAAATAGCCTACCTTTAACACTTCTTCACTGATTTTTCGCTTGCAGATTCACTGCAGATATGCTCAGAGGGAGAATGTGAGGTTTCTTCAGCAGAAATGGCCTGGAGTGCAATGGACAAACGGCAGGGTAAACGCTTATCGTTGCGCTCATCTGGTTTATTCAGTCGCCTATAACTTAGAGAAATAATTATCTCGCTTCTCACTGTCTCTGCTCGTACCTTTATTTATTGAATTTCAGTAAATTAGCTACAATCGTCATGGAGGTACCCAGTGGCCATGTCTTCATTCAGAAATAAGATTATGATGGTGTGCTAATTTGCAGTTATTCGTATCTTTGGGCTACTGTAGTGAAGCCATATATTATGTAACGTATAAAAGCTTACTCCCACCTGTAAAGCGGCAATTCCACTAATATGGTTAAATGAAACTAAAAAAACACTGGCTTGTTCACGAACCTCCGTGGATTCGGAGCGTTTGTTATAGTGAATAACGAACTTTTTGGGTTCAAGGGACGGGAGGGTACGAAGGTAGAGTAGGGCAGGGCAGAATGGAAATAAACCTACTTTAGCTTTCCCTGCCCAATGGCGAGTGCGAGGGCCGCGCAGGCTGCTTGAGCCAGCACGCTCTGGCGGAGACGAGGCGGCGGCTGCTCGCAAGAGCTTCCTGGAAGGGACGCGCTCCCCCAGATTGAATGTGCGGGGGGGGGGGGGCTCTTCTCGGATTGGCCTTCCGCCCCAGGCGGCGCGGCGGGAGCAGAACGGGGCCGCTCAATTAGTTCGATTGCTGCATAATAGACGGCGCCTCCGTAGGACGCGTGCTAATTGCTGCATTTGGGACCTCCCCTCCCACGGAAAGGGACGACGGACCCCATTTCCGGTCAGTCCGGCCAGGATGGCGTTGCGTTCCTGTTCTTCATCCTCCCATTTCTTGACTAGTGTTTCAGGGCATGACAACTGCTATGGTCATTTTCCACGTTAGAGGTAGTGATCGTTTTATCAAGAGAGTGAGCGTAATTCCTCTCTCGGTTAATGGTAAGATCCTGCGCTGACCTACTCGTTGACCAGGCGCGCTATTCCTCGTTTAGGTATCTCTCCATCGCCACAGCCGGGACCAGCTCTAAACTCCTGCTATGGTAATTTGTCCCGTTAGAGGTAGTGATTGTTTCCATCCAGGGAGTGAGCGTAACTCCTCTCTCGGTTAATGGTAAGATCCTGCGCTGACCTACTCGTTGACCAGGCGCGCTATTCCTCGTTTAGGTGTCTCTCCATCGCCACAGCCGGGACCAGCTCTAAGCTCCTGCTATGGTAATTTGTCCCGTTAGAGGTAGTGATTGTTTCCATCCAGGGAGTGAGCGTAATTCCTCTCTCGGTTAATGGTAAGATCCTGCGCTGACCTACTCGTTGACCAGGCGCGCTATTCCTCGTTTAGGTGTCTTCCCATCGCCACAGCCGGGACCAGCTCTAAGCTCCTGAATGATCTCTCATAACGTGTGACAGTTTAGTGCGTGTTTATGTAAAGGATGAGGAAGAAACAAGGATAATATGAAGATCGTGCGCGATCCGTGATCTGTTGGCTAAAGCCCGGCCTAGCCACTTGGCTAGTATTGAAAATACGCCAGCGTCTGTGCTCTAACCTTATAGAACGTGCAGAGAGATAGAGACAGTCACAGAATTTGCAAAGGCAACGGCAATGCTAAATGTGAGCTAACATAGCCGTTCATTTAATTTCAATTTTCGTCCTCCACTTTTCTCACCCATCGTTCACTATTTTTGTCCTATTCTAGTTTCATTTTGCACTTCTGAACCCTTTCTTATTGTTCTCTTTTTACATTGTGTTGCTTCTTCCCTTATTTTATCCCTGAATTCTTCATATTCTTCCTCTTTTGTTATTTGGAGCCGAAGACGTGCGTGACAATACGCGTTGATTCTTTACCTCACTTTTTCTGCTCTCTCTCTCTCTCTCTCTCTCTCTCTCTCTCTCTCTCTCTCTCTCTCTCTCTCTCTCTGTCTCCCTTTCTCTATTTCGTTCGTGCAGTTTCTTCCTCGGTTTGAGTACCCATAAGTCCCTACCACACCACCATTCACGTCCCTACACCATATTTTCAATATCTTGTGCAGATTTCATTAAGTAAAAACTCCTGGAAAATGGGACCTGGCCAATTTTGAGGCGTCATTTGTACTATGCGAGGAAAACGTTCGAAGAAAAACTTTGAAGCCGCCTTTGAGACCTTCGCCAGAGTGCCACCAGGCGAGCCAGCGTCACTGTTCCAGCGCCGCAGGGCTGCGCGTGTTGGTGTATGAAGTAGGAAGTCACGTGGTTCGGCCCTTTATAAGGGAAAGCCGCGAAACCAGCTGCGGGTAACGCTTTGGGTTTCCTCCCACCCAGGCTGGCGCCCAGTGCTGTGATCGCGAGGTGCTCCGATGAGATCGGCCACGACTGAGTGGTTCTCTACCACTGTAGGGCACCGGGTGAATCTGAAAGGGCGCGGCAGATGCCGGGTCAGGAGAAGGTCGAGTTGGCTACTCGCTGGCGCCGCCGCAAGGCGCGTGTAGGGAGGGGGCTGAAGACAGTGAGCTCCGACGAACTCCTCAGAGTGAGAACTTTGTGTATTGCACATAGAACTGTAACAATACGGTATATAGCTTACTCGCGTGTTTTCCTGTCGTGTACATCCCTGCTCATGACGTCACGGTACATTGTTGTTTGACGCATTTTCCTCTTTTAAGTTAAGAATGAGGTCGCGCTTTTTTCTCGTCAAAATTATTTTTAATCAGACCTATGCAACTTAAAATTGCATTTTCGCCGTTATCTTAGAATGTAGCTTTGACCATGATTGCACTGATTTCTTCAATTGAAGAAAAAATTCAGAGCAGTTTTTGAGAAAAAATCCTAACAAATTGCATACTATTCACTCAAGTTTATGCGAAATCTATTCATGTATCGTGGAAAATTGTCATTGAATTTTGTTATCGCAGTGTACATTCGCAATGTTTTTTACAATATTGGCTTCCAAACTCTAATGCACAATTATAAGCTTTCATTATGGCAAATTCTAAGAGCATGTTTGTTGTTTTTTTCCTTAGGCGCGTTCAAGATAGTATCGCTATTCGGAAGGCAGAAAATTGCCGAAATCAAATACAATAAAATTGAATAGTACTTCACAACGTCCCTAGGATGCCGCACTAGCCAAGAGGCCTAGCTACCGATATGTGGACGGAGGTCCCTGTATGCGCTACAACTTCTCGAAAACGGAAGCACCTCCTAGAACCTTTGGTGAAGGCGAGCCAAAGCTAGTCGTTGAAAGTTATTGCGGTGATGCCGCGTCTAGTGACAAGTGTAACTCATTCAGTAGAAATTAGTGCATTATTACAAATCGGAGACCCTTGGAAACCGATACCGGTATACTCCTAAGAAGCCGATACCGCGCGGAAAAATGATCTAGCGGATATTACGAGATCAGCTGTTTTGTTTCCATGCAGAAATTGGAAAAGCGCGCATATTTTAATGACAAGCATTCGACATATAATCTTGTTCTGGTTCTATTTAGTGCTTGTAACGATTGTCTAACAAAGTAATTGTTATATATGCTAACAACAATATGTTTTTGATCTATTTCGGAAAACATAGTTCTGTAACGTATTGTATTAATAAGCAGGAAGGCCGACGCCTTGCAGGCACCGCGTCGCAGGATTAGGGCGCCAGAGAATACTGGGTAGAGAAAGGAAGTAGAATGAATAGACGGTAGCTAGGGGCGGAGGCATCCCGAGGTAACTTCCACAAATCCATGGGAAGGGATGCCCAAAAGGCGTGGCGGTGTGACAGTCACGTGACATGAAGTGGCGCGCGAAAGCAAGACGCCGTTGCGAGTCACGTGGTATGGAAAGTATATAAGTGAGGGCGCCAAGCGCGGGGGTGGGATTTTGAGCTGAGTGAAAACCTCGTGCGAACGCACAAAACTTGCGCACAGGGCGGTGCGGAGACGAGCTATGCTCGTAGGGCAACCCATGTGTTGGGTCGCCGCTGTGGAACATTTTTTCCACGAGTGACTGCGGTCGCCGGGGCTCTACGCTGCTCGCTGAGAAGTGGCGAGGGCCACGAGTCAGGCAGATTTGCATCTTTTAAGGATCGCACCTGCGATCGGGGAATAGGGTTTATCAGAGCTGTACATAACGGATCAAACTATTTATTTGTAAATACTTATTAATAAATATGTAAATATCTGAAATTCGTGTCTGTGATTGCTGTTGTGTCCCCTCGACGTCACAGTTGCTTGTCACTGTATTGATCCAACAAGCAGCTGCTCACATTTAATCTTTTTACTTTCCAAAAACTGATTAAATATATTTCATAAACGGAAAAATCTTATTTCAAAATCTGTCTTCTTAAAACATATTTTAGTTAAAAAATCTTTATCTTCACACTTTGTACTTGGACAAGGAAGGCGAATAATACTTTAACTTTTGTAATTTCCGAAAAATCGGGATTTAAACGATAATGATATCCGCGCCATTCTTTAAAGCGTTCTTTACGCAGTTCCAGGGCAAAGTGTAATAAAAAAGTTTTGAGCAATGTTTTTAGAAAATTTAGAAAATGATGTGAGGCTTGATGAAAAGTACCCCCAAAATCAATGTCTGTTCCAAACTGGTTGGGTCTTGGGCTCGTTTAGGTCGATTATGGAACATTAATTTTCGAGAAAGTCCTCTGACAGATTTAGGCGGTGACGTCAGTCATTTGGCCGTCAATCGATTTTTCGGTACCAAGGACACACAAAACGGCAATTCTGAATACACGTGTTAGGATTATTTTACTAGGTGGAGGAAAACGTTTTATCCGTTTTTTTATATGATGGCCCCACAATATGGAATTTTCTGCCGGAAAATCGCCGATTTCTGCCTGAAAATTGCACTACACATTCCCATTACTAAGTAAGTACGTAGTAGATGTGAAAGTACAAATTTCCTGTCTCAACGAAATAGCATTTCATGTGATTTACCACTTACTTGTGTAGTTCTTTCTTAGATAGTTCACTTACGAACACAGAATTACTTCGACTCTGAAAGCAGCTCCGGTAAATCCCTTGCAGGTACGCATCACCGTCGGGTGATGTTCCGTTGTCTCGGCGTCTCATGTCGAAGGGAGGGGAGAGGGGGAGGGGATCGGTCGAATGACAAAGCGCGTTTGGCGGCGATAAATATTTCATTAATTAATGAGCGAACCGCTCTTGTGTTCATCGCCAAATGAATGAGCGCCACATTTTAATTACAGCTGACAACATTCGCGCCAGCAGAGAGGAGGTGTGGGGAGTTTAATCACAGAGCACAGAACCACACGGCACTTGGCATTCATTACCACTCATTCCATAGCGGTGTTGGCAACGCTGTCTATCTCTGAATCTCAGTGTGCTGCTTTGGAAGGAAATGGGCAGTTGGCGAGGGAAGGCGTTGATTGCTGACCCTTCTCACGCCGGAAGTGCTCATCGGAAGACAAGCGATGCGCGGATAGGCAGCGACCTCTAATGCACCTCCAAGGGCAACACACTGGCAGTTTTCACCCCCTTCCCCCCTTTCCCCTCCCCCGTCGCCTCTCCACCCGCCCCCCCCTGCCATGCCATAATAGCCAGGGGCAGTGGCTACTCTACGAAGGCTCTTCACCTGCGTGCAGGCCTCTTCGATACACCACGATCATTTCCATCTCCGCCACGCCCCCTCGCTGCGGAAAAGATGACGACCGCCATGACCTGCACTTCCCCGCCCTACACGCCCCTCCTTTCCACGCGGCATGCCACCTCCGTCACGGGCCACACCTCTCGCCTCCCTCCGCCACACGCCGCCCTCCAACTCTGCTACTACGCCTGTACCCCATGCTACTCGCCATAGTCTGCCCACCACGCCCCGCTTCCATCTTCTCCACGCCTTCCCCTCATCTCCCTGCAGCCCCCGCTCCCTCGCCCTCTTCCACCCCCACCCCCCGGCCGCTCTGCTGAAGCGCGCCTGTGCGCGTCCCGCGTTGCAGAGTCGCATTTTGCCCCACGTCACTTGGTAACGAGCGCGCGTCATTCCAACGGCTGCGAAACCCGACCCGAGCGCGCGCCCCGACCGAACGCAATCAGGCGCAGTGCGATTTGACCACTTGTTTATTGATGGAGGCAAAAATTATCTTGTGAAACTCGATGAGGCAAATGAATGTTGTGAGCCTACTAATTCTGCATAAACGCTTGTGGTTTTTCGATTAAAGCCGTGTGTTATCGTTGCATCATTTTCCACGTCGAAAGTAATTTATGTATGTTTTTAAACACAGATGCAAAATTATTTCATCACTAGTAATTGAAAAAAGCTGTAGAAATATTTTTCTAATTCACTTCGAATCGTTTCATCACATTAGGTCAGTAGCACTTGTTGCCTTTTTTTGTAGTCTCGGTATTTTCCATATAAAAACCTTTGTTTTTTAATTGATATTTTGCATGCTGTAGAAATCAGATTTCTTTTATGATGTTTCTGCAATCATTTTAATTTTCAAGATTTGTGTGTACAAACGGTGAACTTGATGATGCAGCACAGGTTTTTGTCAAATTTCTCTCTTGCTTGTGTGGTGGCCACCCTGTCTGAGCGTTGCGTCTGGGGATGAAGTGGGGGGGGGGGGAAGTAACGCAGAAGAGGAAAACTGGGGTTGGCTGAGGGACAGAGTTGGCTGAGAGACAATGATCGTATGGTTGTGGATTTTGAAAGAGATTCTCGGAGAGGGAGTGAATCCCTCTGCAACACACGGCACCGCAAGTCGTTGCCATCTCCGCGTTTTTCATGTTCTTCTTCTTCCGCTCCTCTGAAGTTGGTATTTGGTTCCCTGTTCCACCGCTTTCTGCCTCCTCGCAACCAGAACTTCTCGCTTTCACCTCTCTTCCTCTTTCATCAAGCTCTCCCATTCCTGTTTCATTCCCGGATCTCGGTCTTCTCCTCCCTATCCACCATGCGGAAGAAACGCACAGAAACACATTATGCTTCCATGACTATCATTTTCATTAACATAATTCGTTGGGCATACATACGAGTGGCATTCAATAATTAAGAAACAAATTGGTATGGAAATATAAACGTTTATTTTTACAAAACAGGACTTTTCCTACATTTTAATATAATCCCTACCAGCATTTATGCACTACTTTCAGCGGGTTATCAGCATTTTTATAACGTCTGCAAAGAACTCTTTCTCGTGGTGTTTGAACCAATTTCTGACAAATTGTTTGACAACCTCGTTATCCTGCAGCTTCTTCCCATGTCACGGTTGCCATCGCTCACCCGCCCCCCCCCCCTCGTCCTCAGCGCGCGGGCGCCGTCCTTTGTCGGAGGCAGAGCGCTCCGCTCGCCCCTCCCTCCCCCGCGCCCGCTTCGGATCTATCGAATTATTCGCGAAGCGATCTCCTCAGAGCCAGGAGTTCACCTTTCATGTTTCCGCTGCTGAAAAAGACCGCCCACGCTCAAGTCCCGCCCCTCCCCGCCCCGCCTCTGCCCACCACCACACGCCCTCCCGCTACCCAGCAGACACAGCCCCCTTCGCCCCCAACCACTGACCGCCGCCCACCAACTCGCACTCAACCGCCACTGCTGTCTGCCCGCCACCCACCCATCCGAAACTACCAGCCATCGTCGTCGTCGTACGCTATTGCCCTTAATCCACCTACAAACCCCTTCACCGCTAGCCTTTCCACATGCGGCGGCTAGGCTTCACTCCTCACCGGTACTCAGGGCCAGCAACGTCCACTGCTCGCCCACCCAATTCCACCTACCCCACTGCCCATCATGCCCTCCCTTTCCCCGCGAGACCAGGTCTTTATTTTTGATCTTCCACTTTTCACTTATCGGAAAATCAAATCCCGCCATTCCCCTCACATCTCCCCGCCCCGTCCCGCCACGCCCCGCTTCGGCCGGCCTCTCGGGTTTCTTTTCGCAATTATTTCCTGCGCCGCCGCAAAGACCGAAAAAAGCTTTGTTAGGCTGCGCTGCGCTGCTTTTTCGAAACAATTCAGCCATTCGCCCTTTGTGCACGGCCCCCGATTCCCTTTCTCCGTCGCTGTGGATGGTCAAATGAAAGCGGCTCTCCTGATGCCGTCGCTAATATTTCAGAGTGTTCCTCGCATCAAAAATCCTTTTGAGGACGCTATTTTCATGCATATTTTTTATTTTATTGCACAGTGATTGATGTTACATTAAACTGCATAAATTTGTACGTAAGAATGTTCTTGAAATGTAGAAAAATCCTGCCAGAAGAGAAACGCCTCTACTTTCCCATAACTTCTACGACTTTTTGTGACATTAATGCATATATGTGGAACTCCGTTTATATATTGTTGAATAATAGGAATTAACAAAATTAAATATACTTAATGAAACTTTTTTTATCCACTGACGACCTATTACGATCCTCTACTGTCCCTTTATTTCTAGTTTCAATAAACCCTTGATTATTAAAAATGTTACAATAATAAATATTTATTCAACTTCGGTTTTGGTCGATGCACGAGTCAAATGCAAATGTAAGACGTTTCGTTCGCAATTCGTGTCGAGAATTGTAATGATGATGTCGGAGAGTAACAAATAATACAACGACCGTGACATATCAAAGCTTTTAATAATTCGAATTCCAACATCGTTTAAGGATTTCTCATAAGATGGTTTCCTGGCAGACTGTCCCTCACCAGTTTGTAACTTTAAATATTGCACTATTTTCTTCAAATGTAATATAAAAATGGCATTTCCTATTGTTTCAGGTAAGGAGTTTTGCTTATGGTTATACATTGTATCCACATTTTCCCATCTCAAGGTAAGCTGAAGATGATATCGATTTATACTTACCTTTTTCTGAACTACTCTGCAATGAAACTGTTAACTGACAATTTTTAGAGTATAGTGTTTATTTTACTGAACTCCCAACATCCTGAAGTGAACTGGTTATTCTGTGAGAAGCAGCATTTACTCGTTGAGCTGAGTTCATCAAGAACGAGTAATAGGGTCGCTGTCTGGAGAATTCTAGCGGCCGGTTGCTCTGATCGCTAGTTTTCCGTGGTTTCTCCGATCAACACCAGGCGAATGCTGGAGCAGTACCCTAGCAAACGATCCACGGACCGCGCATGATTTTGTTCCCTCTTCTTTGTCTTATCCTCTCCCCTTACACACACACTAACATGCACTAAAATACCACTAGCATAAACTACACTACAACATATTTCGGGAGGCCGGTCGGGAGCTTAGAGCTTGTCCTGGCTGGGGCGGTGCCCCGCTGGTGGGAGAGTCCTGGTTAGGGGGAAACCCCACTAGCCGGATATCGCCAATAAGGGGGAAAATCACCGCCATCTTCCAAAAACCATCCACTTCACTTATGGGACTAATGACCCAAGCTGTTGACGCACTCGGAATCACTAACAAACCAACCAACCAATCGATTCCGGCGGATGCATAGAAGTCATCTCCAGCGCTATGTAACCACCTGGAGACAGTTGCTTTCACCTCCTCATCGTTTCGGAATCGTCGTCCACCAAGATTTCAGCTTACCGAATGCATGATAATCGCATCTATCTGACTCTGGAAGGAATCTGACTCCGTATGAAGGATGTTGATATACCTTCCTCTTCCTTCGCGATATTCGTCCGTGCCGTCCGTGCGTTCGGCGTCAAAAGTCTTCAAACCACTGTACAATACCTGGCTGAGAAATAGCACTGTCACCATGTACAGCAGTGATTTCAGGATGACTGTCCGTGCAATTGAGCCGTTTATCTCACAGAAATCTGATCGTTGCCCACACCTCCAATTTGGAGTGACCAATCAGTTCACGCACCATTGATCCCACCATGACCTTGCACACGCATCACGACGGCATAACACTCCAACCTTCCTATAGGACGTGTCAGCAGTTACTGCAGCTTGCTCCGCATTGGCTAGTCTCGACACAGAGCAAGATGTCGAAGCGAGCGAGTTTAACTTACTTTTTGATTCGCTCCCGTACATAACAAGACTGATTTCTTTCTCGTAATTGTTTTCGAATGTTGATGACTGTGTGGAATAGTTAGTCTCATTTGTGGAGAGGCTTGCGGGCAGAGGTTTGGAGAGGGCGGGGGCGGGCCTTCGTTGGGCAGCGCAGGGCACGCTGATGCAGAACTTCACAAGCTGCGTTAATTGCGGCGACCTCCCCCAAGCTGTGGGACCGCGGACGAAAGAACCTCTTCACCTCCACTCCTCATGACCAACCACATCATCGGACTTCGACTTGCTCACAACTACAACATATTCTAGTCATTATTTAACAAAGTCTGATGTGTCGTTTTACGTCTAAAGTGCTTGTTTGATGAGTGTTTTTATTAGATAACTAGTAGACCGGGCAATGCTTCGCTATTGCAGTGTATTATACTACACACAATATTGGCCACATGATTGTTACTAACGATTTACACTACGGTGCGAAAAAATTCTAATAGATGTACGACTTTGTACTTGTCCGAGATTTAAGTAAAAATGCCGGCCAATATTCCACAACCGCAGGGCCAGAATGCTAGTTTGCAGCGAGGACGCGCTCGACTGTGCGGCGGGTTGCACAGAGTTGAAAGGCGCTTGAGTTTTCATCAACAACGCCCCGGCATGTCGGATTTCATTCAAACCATTCCTTAAACACCTCCATTACTGATTATAACGAGGTGTGAACATGTCAGCGATATCAGTCGAGAAGTTTTTGCGTTTGTGCGACACTCATACGCACATTCCCTTTTATTTATATATAGATTTTCCTGTTCTTTTAGCTGGTAGTGCATTATTTCAATGCCTTGCGCAGGAAAGCAACCGCGTTTCCCGCTGCATTATTTTAGTTTCGATGCGTCGTGGCCAGAGGGCAGAGGGCCGCCCTGTTGCGGCGGAGGCCAGTGCGCTGCGGCGCGAGGAGCGATGAGGCGAGGGAAGAAGGGAGGAGGGGAGTAATGTATTCATGTGGGAAATGAAGGGAGTAACGTCCCGTTCATTAGGCCCCGCCCTCTCTTCTGCTCTTCCCGTGCGTGGCCAGGCTCTCTGCACTCGCCTCAAACCCCGCCACCCCCAACGCCCCCCTCCTCCGACGGCCAAGCACCGTCTGCCTGTGCGCGCTCCACGCCATCCGCCTCACCCCGCCTTGACCGCCCTCCCACGCGCCACCCCCTTCGCCTCCGCGTCCCACCCCGCCAGGCCACCCCACACTACCTCTCACATCCCCGGCTCAACCCGCTTCTTCTGCACCGCCCCTTCCCCCTCGCTTCGCACCCCCCCCCCCCTCGCGCCGCTCTCGTGGCCTCACTGCGCATGCCCAAACCGTGCAACAACGGAGCAGCGCTCAACCCTCAACGCGCGCGCAACTGGCGCTGCCCCCAGGAGGGTCCGCCCCCGAGGCCTCTTCGCCACCCAGTGAGGAATGGAGACATTTATACACAAAACGCTCTTGAAATAACTCTATCGAGAGTTGCCTGAACTCGTTACAAGACGGAATGACGACTTCGCCGCTAGTGCAGGAAGCCATGAAAATGATTTCTCGATAAGTAGCATGGATTGCCTTCGGTGTGCGACACACGTCGTAGTACTAGGCTTCAAATGTTAAGAGTATACTTTGTCTCCGCATCCGTACAATTTTCTTATTCTTTCCTACGGGAAAGATTCGTTCATTTATTCCATATACACGTTTAAAAAATCGTTGATGGCGATATTTAGTTAGATGCAATTTATCGTGTCATTTTCGTGTAGTATTAAGAACATACATCTTTGGTCATTTGTTTGACTTACATCTTCATTTTTCTTCAGCAGGACATTTCATTTAGCAATTCTCTTCGTAGAGGAACACAGATATTGTATTTTGTCTGAACTATGGAGGTGCAAACGTCTCAGTCATTTGGCTCAACACTTTCTTCTTGGTGGTTTTTATAATTTTCTTTGTATATAATACTTAATTTGTATGTTTCTTAGAAAATGTTTCCAAAACTTTTGAAGCCCTCTGAATTAATCGTTTGAAATAGTACAAAAAAAACTCAATAATTAATGAAAACAGCATTTGGCTCAAGAGAGCAAAAACGAAAGCAAAACAACGCCCGCAAACCAACAAAAAGAAAAGCAAGTAGGATAGCGAATGAGAAATGTTTTTTGCACACAGTACCTATTTTGTTTTATCCAAATGTTTGTGCTTCTTTGTTGCAGACACTGTTCGAAATATTTATATTTTCCCTTCTAAGTCACGTGGTTTATTATTGTCAATGCGTGATTGCCTTACGAAGTTACGCGAAGGTCTTCCCTTTTACCTTTCCTCGCAAGCACTGTGAAGTCTTTAGTTGCATATTCATTTGTGTTATTGGTAGATCCGTAAACTTTTATTTCTTTTAGAATGCTTTAATACTAATATTCCTTCGAAGTATTGTATTAAGTTTACAATTATTATTAATACAATAATTATTCACTTCTGAAGTAAGAAACGGGATGTAAATTTGTTGGAAAAATGATTACACGATTTAGAAACAAGTTATTTAACATGTTTCCATTAAAAATGGAAATCAAATTATAACACACTTTAACAACATGCTCAAGAAATTACATGAAAATTTACAAAAATATCTATTATAAAATAATGCTAAGTAAACTTCTGAGTAGTTAATTGGTGTAGTTTTCACTTTGTGTGGGCAGGTGCTAGTGCAGGTTTTGCTAAAAGGCAGAGGGAGAAAGAAACTTCCGATGGCATTCTCACAGTGCTGTAGGAACTTGACGAGACTGCGGCACTTAAATTTCTAGCACATTCATTACAAATTCACATCGACGTGCAAAGACCATTTTTCTCGCTGCAACATTCATGAGCGCATTGATTAAACAACTTTGTATGCGCAGATGGACGCGAGAAAAATTCCCAACATCTATCTTGAGAACCGCCTGCAAGACGCTGTGACTCGCATCATCATCTTGCCTCCGACGCGAAAGGGAGTCTTCCCGAGGAGCTCCCTCTGGCGTGGCTCAGGGAATGCAGCGCCTCTCACCGGGAGGTCCTAGGGTTCGAGTCCCGTCGGTGGCAGGACTTTCGACACTAGCTACAGAGATAGATCGTATTCCGCCGCTGCCAGAAGAAGAATTCTAGCGGCCGGCTGCTCGGATCGGTAGTTTTCCGTGGTTTCTCCGATCAAAAAAGACGAATGCCCTCCCCCTCCAACAAATGGGCCATCTTTCCTTCCTCTCCCTTATACTATCACCCCCTCACTTACACTTTCGCTTGCGTGCACTGCACTAGCACACATTCGGGATAGCACAGTTTGGGAGCTTAGAGCATGTCCCAGCTGGGGCGGTGCCACGTTGGTGGGAGATACCTGGTTAGGGAAAATCCCCGCAAGCCAAGGTCGGTCGGCGCGGGGTCTCACCGTCCAGCGGGGGAACATTACCATCACCTTCGCGATAAAACTTGCACTACTCTTGCGGGAGCAATGTCCTTAGCCAGTACCTCTCGTTTGTTAGCGCCGATGCTCATTTCGTTGCGCTAAGAAGATTGCGAACGCGCGGAGACGGAGACCGAGACTTTGCGAGATTCCTTGCGCACAGAAACTCATGGGTGAGTTCTTACCACACTAATCACCAGTCTGCAAAAGTTGCGTGCCGCGAACTCTGCAACGTCTGAAACTTTAAATGAAGCACGAGATCTCACTTAAAATAATTCAAAGTACAAACCCATGACTGTCACGTGCCGAGCCCACTGCCCGTCTCCGCCATCTGTCAGAGCGACAGGCGGCCACTTTTATATTCAAATATATTTGCACTTTAAATAAAAGAGATGTACTGCAGGTGGAATTATTCTGGAAATATTTCTGGTCTGCAAATCTTAAATTCATTCCGTATTTTAATGGCAACTCATGGCAAACGCTCGTTTTTAAAGCAGCATTTATTCTTGGGCTACACGTACAAACGTGCTAATTTTTTTAAAAAATAGTCACATTTGTTTCTGTTAATATTTATAAATCTTTTTTAAATAAATATGGGTTTTACATAAAACAAAGATCTAGTATTTTGGTTAATTCCTCTTTTCTTATTATTCTTCAGTATAGTCAATTTTGTCCACTTATTATAGTTTCTTCGATCGAATCTAAAGATCTGGGATGATTGAAGTTTAAAGTTCAGATTAACTGACACTATAGAATGAAAAACAATAAATTTTTCGAAAAAATAAATATTGTACATCTATGTAGTTTTGCCCTCCTGAGATGATGTAAAACTGGTTGGAATGAATGAAGTAAGTACAAAATACTTGAAGGAGCTTCATCCTTCGGATCTTTGTCTTAATATATCTTACGGAAAATTGTTGTTTCAGCACGTTTCACGTTATTTGTCGTCGATTGTTTCCTTTGTTGATATGCATTAACCAGTGAAGTAAGATGCCAAACACTTTTAGAATAATTTTTTTATATTCATGGAACAATAGTTGTGTTCACATATACGAAGTGTGATCTACCACAACGGAAGTATCTCTGCTTACTGAGGATTCTCGTGTGTGAAATCAGTGTGAAATTCGTAAGCTCTCTCGCTTGCAAATCCTTAGTGTCTACGATGTGAATCCTTGCTCAAGAACTTCTTTTTCTTTTCCATCCATTCGCAAATAGGATAGAACATTTGGACATTACTTGATACTAGATGTAATGATTGATTGCCATAAACTTAAGCATGGTATAACAGAAACTATTCGATTAGTGAAGAACTCAGAAATGGAAAAGGTGTTATTGTGCATATAATCGAAACAATTTTCTGAATCAAAAGGTATAAACAAAGTAGGCAAACAATATAGTTAGCAGTGGTAGCAAATTGAGTGATATTTGTAAATGGGAAGGATCGTAAATGCTGCTCTCATAGCATTAATGAAGGAAGTTTTAATTCGAATATTTTGGTCTTTCAAACCATCTTCTAGAGCCATTAAATCATCTGTGTAATGCCGTTGTAAGAATGAATAATGCATATCATTTCTTAATAAGTAGATTCGGAAGCATAAGCGTCTTTGAGCCGAGGCGCTCTCTTGTTGCCTGCGACTAACAACCTCATCTGCGCCTTTCGGCCGGGCACGCGCGGCCCGCTGCTTCGCTGTTTCCCAGCTCCCCCTCTTCATTACAAAGCCCCCGAATCTTTCGCCCGCCCCCATCCCCCCGCCTCAGCCACATCGCGGGAATTAAGCGCAGATCCCGGAGCTTCTGCCGCAGTGATACCAACGGCGCCGCAACAAAAGACCGACTCGCTGTATTACGCTGCTCGCCGAGAGAAAAGTGACGGAAACAGGAGACGGCGTAGTTGCGAGGCTTCCAAGCGGCTCTTGAGGTCATGGCGCCATGAGCACATGCAGGTGCCGCGACAGAGTTCAGCAAGCGAAGCCAGCCAGTCATTTGATGGGTCCAAACACGCATGTCAAACCAATATCTGCTGTTTCTACAGGCCCAACCTACAAGCTGGAACATTTTATGCGACTGTGAATTCCCGCAAATGTGCACACGATAAAGAAGTTCTATCAAAGTCGTGTTTTTTGGAAATGAACCGAACGTAACCTGCTATCACTGTTAGGTTGCCAATTGTCTCTTCGTACAGCTCTAATTCACAATGCTCTCCGCTTTGGATCTGCAGGAAATCTTTAAAAAATTCACGAAAATTAACGAATAACCTGCAAAGTTACTAAATGTTTCAAATTACATGGAGCATCTACTTACGTGTGGAAAGTAATTTTCGGTTTTCCCATATGGTATGTAAGCCGTTAGCCACACAAGTAACCATATTGAACTGTTACAAATAGCCAGCTATTCTGAACAAGGCTTTTAAGTATTAGAAACGATGCTAAAAACCACAACTGAACACGAGTACAGCCACAGAACACTCTCACGCAGTTTGTCTATGCTTCAAGCTTTCTGGACTCATCAATATGGCGGAGGTGGCTTGAAGTGAGAGATGTCGTGCCATCTGCCTCTATTGAGCTCCGTGCTGAGATTATTAGTTGAAGGCTTCTCCACCGAGGACTCTCGCGTCGCACGTTGATGGCTGCACGAATTATTTTTGTGCGCGTTGCGCTCCCGGCAGAAAGATGCAGTACTCACGAAAATTGTTTGAAATTCATCCAACACGAACTTTTGTATTTACTTATTATGAATACGCAGTTTTTCTTTGCCATATGTCAGTGTAGTTTAACACTAATGGTGAATCTACCAGTTGACACACAAGTTTATTAACCATACGGCCTGTCGTTTCGGCCGTTTGAAAATGAAATGAACGTACACATTAGTTTTGACTTTCTAAACTTCGTAACTAATAGAATGACGGAATGGCTTGTGCTGTATTTTTTCAATCGCAATTTTTATGTAGAAAATAACGTATTTTAATTAAGTAAACTACGTCTATATTTATAATAATAACAAATAATAATGATAATAATAATAATAATTATTATTATTATTATAAAAATTTGGATTTGTAGCATTACAATGTGAAAATTTATTACAATATCAGATTTGGTGTACAAAAAGTTTTATATGTTAAGGAAGTCGCTAAAAATATAATAGAGAAAACTTCAATTTTATCACTATTCATCGTAAGTACCGTGATCCGCAAATGGGAATCGAATGTTGGAGCACTTGCCCCATGTATCAAAATCGATATAGCATAAATTACTATTTTTTATTTTCATTGAGTTCATATACTTCAATACACCAGGTATAATTGAAAATAGGCAAATACTTTAAAATGGTTGGTCATGGTAAATGGTACGTAATGTGTGAATGATTAGAAGAGAAAATACTGATAGATCCATTGTATTCTAAACGAGCTTGTGTCTTTCATTACTTTTACTTATTTTTCATCTTGTACACTGAGATGGTTAGTTTTCATTAAAATGAATTATTTAAGGAACTCTAATTGATACATAGATACAATTAAAATATAATGCACTTCGCTAATCTTACAACGTTACGTTACCAGTAAAACAGTAAAATGATTATACGCACGAATCATCGGCTTCTTTCACGTTTTATTACTTCCTCGAGTCCACAAACGTCGTTGCAAATTCAGAAGAAGCTCGAACTTTCTTACGACTTTTTTATGGCGCTTTCTTAACGGCAACTTGTCGGCCCTTTGTTAGTCTTCATTCAAGAAACAGGCCTACGATTATATTCTCATTTGGTGGGAACGATCTTTATTATCATCACGCAGCTTTACAGCTCATTTTTTAGGGTTTAATGGCTCTTCTTAGAGGTTATGTGGGCGAAGGTAACTGGATTATCAGCGTTGAAAAACTGTTTTAATCGTGTTCTTATCCTGGTGATGAAGGAATTTGCGACGGTCTAATTTTGTGGACTTATAGTAAAAATTAAGTCGCACGTGCCTCGGTGTATAAGTGTGTGAGTGTGTGTGTGTGTGTGTGTTTATGTGCCTGCGGGCATTTGTATGTATTGTGGCTGGATGCACGTATGTTCCAGCAACAGTTTCAACCAGACATAGTTCTTGTTGAGCTTAATGCAATGAATATTGAAAGAGTAGATTGTATGGGAAGAGGATTCCGCATATGTTTGAAACCCTAAGATGGTTGAATTGGTTGAGTTGCGATGCAATGTAGGTTACGAAATACTTTATATAACATACTCGCATATGTAATAGAGATTAAGATAAAAGCATTTATTCAGAATTGTTGCATTACGGTTCCTGCAATAGAACACATACGATACTTTACAAGACTTTGCAGAACATGCTCGGACCCAGACATGAAATGCACCACTGCTCAGAACAGTAGGGTTAGCTTGCATATTCAATCATTGCGAGACGCAAGTTTATTTCAGCGAGGACACTGAAGTCAAGATGTTGCTCTCGGCACAGAGTCATAGAGTACAGTTCAGTTTATTCCTCGTAATATTCGGATCGAAAACAACCAGAACAGTGCACTTACACCATGGTCGCAGTATTTCAGAAGCACCTTGAGATGACAAGCACACTAGTGCAATTCTCGTGTTTACGTTGAACAGGACTTCAAAATTGCGTAATGCAATAAATTATTTCATGAACACATCCGTGCACCATGGAAATCTTTATTCTCTAAAAATGTTACTGCTGCAGTGTGCTGGGTTTGTGAGTGCAGGCGGAGACTCATCACCCAATCAAATGCAATCAAATGAGCGTGTTCGCAGTGATCCAGAGAGGCCAATCGCAGCAACGGCGTGGCGTGGCATGGCATGGGGTGGCGTGGCGTGGCGTGGCGTGGCGTGGTGCGGGGTGGTGCGGGGTGGCGTGGCGTGGTGCGGGGTGGTGCGGGGTGGCGCGGGGTGGAACCCATCCGTGGGCGCCATTCGCCGAATCGCGCGCGCCGCTAATAAATGAGATTTCCGGGAAGTGTGGCCACATTGTGACCTGTGTATCCGGAAGGGCTAGGAACATTGATTCACGTTGTGAACAAAACTGTGGGAATGAATGAAGTGTTCTTGCAAAACCCTTACTAATTTAGCATAATTACTGTATGTGCATGTGTGACTATATTTCGTCTAGATCGTTCAGTTCGTATATTACATAAAGGAGGAAGAGAATATTGTGAGGTAATATCTTTCTCTGCGACCCCTTAGAGTTGGTACTGGCAGAAGAACACCCAGATGACCGTGTGCAGTCGTTGTGACCCACTGCTGTGCTGGCCCTGAGCGTGGCATGGAATGGCGTGGCGGGGCGTGGCGGGGCGTGGCGGGGCGTGGCGGGGCGTGGCGGGGCGTGGCGGGGCGTGGCGGGGCGTGGCGGGGCGTGGCGGGGCGTAGCGGGGCGTAGCGGGGCGTAGCGGGGCGTAGCGGGGCGTAGCGGGGCGTAGCGGGGCGTAGCGGGGCGTAGCGGGGCGTAGCGGGGCGTAGCGGGGCGTAGCGGGGCGTAGCGGGGCGTAGCGGGGCGTGGCGGGGCGTGGCGGGGCGTGGCAGGGCGTGGCGTGGTGGCGGGAGCGTGGCGGGGGCGTGGCGGGGCGTGGCGGGGCGTGGCGGGGCGTGGGGCGTGGCGGGGCGTGGCGGGGCGTGGCGGGGCGTGGCGGGGCGTGGCGGGGCGGGGCGGGGCGTGGCGGGGCGTGGCGTGGCGGGGCGGTGCGTGGCGGGGCGGGCGGGGCGGGGCGCACAGTGCTATGTAGCGTGTGTGCGCCGCTGTTGACTTGCATATGAGGCGGCCAAGCAGCGCTCTGCGAGCCTCAGCTGTCCTTCCGTGTGGAAGCTCTCAGCCCCGACGCTCAACTCTTTCAAGTGCTAATGAGCTCATTCTCAAACTCATCACGTACATTCACACATGCCCTTCACTTGCGTTAAATGACTTCTTAAAAGCTTATTATTATGCAGTTTGTGGAGGCTCCAAATTTTAAATTGTATTTGTGTCATCGTTAAGATGAGTTCACGAAACAGTTGTTTTGTTATTTCTTTAGTTTTGTTTTTGGTCATTGCTATATGTATGTGGTCAAGGAAATGTTTTTGATTTAAAGAAGGGTTGCCTCGAATAGCTAAAAATCTACTGACCTTGACTTTGCTGAGAATGGTTGATCTTTTGTGAATTAAGAGAATTAAAAGAAGATCCGAAAGTACCATGATTTGCACTGTCAAAGAGGTGTTTAGATGAAAATCTTGTAAAGTTCACCCAAGAGTTGTAAATCACGTAACCCAAACGCGTTGCCATGTACCACACGTTTTTAGAATCAATATGACGTAAATATAAACAGTCATAAATCATGTACCAGGTGTATTGTGGTTGTGAAGCGTCCACTGCTTCTCGTATTGTGGTGACGTGGAATCGCTGTCCTCCCGCGTGGAAATGAGAAGGCGGCGAAGGGCAGAGGACGGCGGCCAATGAGAAAAGCGAATGATCACAAAGACCCAGCGTCTTCTCTCGTCCTCACTTCCTCCCGCGACAACTCGCAGCCAGCGCTCGTAACTGCGTCGTTGCGATTCCGAATCTGGAACCCTTGTTCAGTCCTTGGAACCCTTTAGAGGCAAGTCCGCGTCACAGCATATTTCTGTCTCACCTCTCTTTCTCCCCTCTCTCCCTCCCTCCCTCTGTCTCCATCTGTCTCCCTCTGTCTCCATGTCTCCATCTCTGACTGTCTGCCTGTCTGTCTGTCTGTCTATCTCTCTCTCTCTCTCTCTCTCTCTCTCTCTCATATTTCTCTGCTCCAAGTATTGAAATTAAAAACGTTTCCTTACAGTTCACAAGCCATATTGCAAAGGACTGAAGACACTAATGCGCTATTACCGGTATTTTAGTGTGACGAAAAAATGAGCATACATAGCAGAAAGTTCTTTGAAATCCGAAATGCTTCGTTATTTTTTACTTTTTGTATTAACAATTAGAACAAACTTGGCGAGAATCGTGTCCTTTTTAAGCACTCTGCAATATCAACCTCCTGAGATTTTTCTATCTGAACAATCATCGCTCATGACTTTTGATTTGCAAATGGCAGTTTTTATTTCTTCAAAGAGCGCATTCGAAGTTTGTCAGTTTCTTCCTCAGTGATGGCAGGGGAGAGCGACTTTGAAGGAAATCAGGAAAGGACCGATCAATGGCAAAGCTGCGACTAATGTAATGATTTATTTATGATATAACCTTTAACGGCTATATACTCGCATGATTGTTCATATAGGTAAATTTTATACGTTGTTTTTGGAACGCCTTGAGCGTGCAAGAAAGGATATATAGCAAAATATATCTAGGCTAGTCTTCAAAAGCCTCTAGCGTCTTTTTGGTGACATATCCTGAGCAAGTACATCTAAGGTAGTTTGTCATTGCTTTTCCTATTGGTCCTAGTGCGCCGATTTTGACGTTTGATTTGAATACCAGATAGGACAGGCCAAGACAGAATATTGGCAATCTTATCCCGTAATAGAAATCGAAACTCTTATTGGTGCAGAATTAGAAGATTTATTATTACCAGGACACGCGAAGTGCTTTTCCTGGGATCTGGTTTACATGCCGTCAAGCGTCCGCATGCATGCCGTCAATTTTTGGCACCTCAGCGGCGAGCACAGCGCGCGTCGCGGGGAGCCAATACGAACGAGGGTGAAGAGGGATGGCCACTTGGAACGAGGGTGAAGAGGGATGACTTCTTGAAACGAGGGTGAAGTGGGATGACTTCTTGGAGCGAGGGTGAAGAGGGATGACTTCTTGGAACGTGGGTGAAGAGGGATGACTTCTTGGAACGAGAATGAAGAGGGATGACTTCTTGGAACGAGGGCAAAGAGGAATGATCGCTTGGAACGAGGGAGAAGAGGGATGACTTCTGAGAACGAGGGTGAAGAGGGATGACTTCTGAGAACGAGGGTGAAGAGGGATGACCACTTGGAACGAGGGAGAAGAGGGATGAACGAGGGTGAAGAGGGATGACGTCTTGGAACGAGGGTGAAGAGGGATGACGTCTTGGAACGAGAATGAAGAGGGATGACTTCTTGGAACGAGGGCAAAGAGGGATGATCGTTTGGAACGAGGGAGAAGAGGGATGACTTCTGAGAACGAGGGTGAAGAGGGATGACCACTTGGAACGAGGGTGAAGAGGGATGACTTCTTGGAACGAGGGTGAAGAGGGATGACTTCTTGGAACGAGGGTGAAGAGGGATGACTTCTTGGAACGAGGGTGAAGAGGGATGACTTCTTGGAACGAGGGTGAAGAGGGATGACTTCTTGGAACGAGGGTGAAGAGGGATGACGTCTTGGAACGTGGGTGAAGAGGGATGACTTCTTGGAACGAGGGCAAAGAGGGATGATCGCTTGGAACGAGGGAGAAGAGGGATGACTTCTGGGAACGAGGGTGAAGAGGGATGACCACTTGGAACGAGGGTGAAGAGGGATGACTTCTTGGAACGAGGGTGATGAGGGATGATCTCTCTTGAACGAGGGTGATGAGGATGATCTCTGGAACGAGGGTGAAGAGGGATGACTTCTGGGAACGGGGGTGGAAGAGGGATGACCACTCTTGGAACGAGGGTGAAAGGAATGACTTCTGGGAACGAGGGCAAAGAGGGACCGATCGCTTGGAACGAGGGTTGAGGGATGACTTCATGGAACGAGGGTGAAGCAGGGATGACTTCTTGAACGAGGGTGAAGAGGGATGACTTCTGAGAACGAGGGTGAAGAGGGATGACTTCTGAGAACGAGGGTGAAGAGGGATGACCACTTGGAACGAGGGAGAAGAGGGATGACTTCTGGGAACGAGGGAGAAGAGGGATGACTTCTGAGAACGAGGGTGAAGAGGGATGACCACTTGGAACGAGGGTGAAGAGGGATGACTTCTTGGAACGAGGGTGAAGAGGGATGACTTCTTGGAACGAGGGTGAAGAGGGATGACTTCTTGGAACGAGGGTGAATAGGGATGACCACTGGGAACGAGGGTGAAGAGGGATGACTACTGGGAACGAGGGTGAAGAGGGATGACCACTTGGAACGAGGGTGAAGAGGGATGACTTCTGGGAACGAGGGTGAAGAGGGATGACTTCTGGGAACGAGGGTGAAGAGGGATGATTACTTGGTACGAGGGTAAAGAGGGCCCTTGATCGGGAGCAAACATGATCACCAATCCCCCTCGGTGGATATTGACTGACTTTGTAAACCACGAAAGCGGCGATTCAATCCCGGAAAAATCAAGGAAATGTATTGCGTTGAAAATCTTAAACTATTTCTTTATTGAATACCTTGCCTTTACTTTATGGCAATCGGTAAATGTACAAGTATTCTGGAGTTGAAAAAACTTGTCGAGCAGCTCCATGAGTTGAAACGTTCGTATTGAATTACCGGACAAAGAAGTAGATCTCGTGAAATCGTCTCTATTGGAGTAAATAGCACATATCTGGTGCTTGTCTTTTCTAATTATTTTTATTTTGAGTAAAGTGGGCATATTGTATATGACTCTTTTTTTCTATGGTCATAAGAATGTGTACAGTTGCGGCTTGTCTTCAGTTAGCAAATATCTGGGTTTTATTGTCATAAATGTAGCTTGAAATTGTGTCTCAGCTAGTTATAGTCATTTCTGAGTGTCCAGACAAATGGACCATAAATGAATATTAAACTTCTTTCATTTTTACACACGTGTTAAAGAACTCTTCAAAGAAGGTTATTAGAAACTCTGACATTGAAACAAGTGCCTGATCCACAGGAGAGCAAATCAGCGATGTAATAAGAGTTGTATTTGATGAATATTATTATATAGTATCTTAAATGAAGATATGGAAATGATTTAAACATTGTAACATCAGTCACAGAGCCCTGAAGGACATATTTTGGCCTTTTACTTCTCATTTTGGTAGAAAGCTTCTCATTTGTTATTTATATCTGCAGTTACAAATCAAATTTCCATTCATCATCTGTTTCCAGAATTATTTTACGTATTTTCTGTACAAAATATCTCGACACGATATGAAATGTGTGGAAAGCTTTTTCTCTTCATGGTCTATGCAAACACATTATTCAGACTTTCAACTAAACGGTTGATCAGTTACGGCTATAAGATTTAAAAATAATGTGTTCTGGTTTCATTTTTCTGTTTTAGAAACAAAAATACAATTATCCGTACGATCGACAGAATTGTAATGTTTTGTTTGTGTAAATTACTCTGCTCTTCCTTGTAAACTCAAGATGTAATATTTCTGTTATGATTTCCTAAATGCCCCGCACCAGAAAAGTAATAGCGTATATTCTACTCACGATTTTCAATTCTGTATCTCTTTGTGTGCTTAAAAGAATTTTTCTTGCCAATATAAATACTACATTTTTATTCAGTACTGTTGATTTTTGGAATGTTTCCAAGAACTTAATTAATACGCGTCATGCTATACATTTACTTCGTTTTTTACTACATTTTTATTATTCATTTACCTGTGTTATCATACATTCAGAAATATTTGTTTTGCGGGAAAATTTTTTAGGAAAAAATTTAAATGAAAATCACACTTTCCCCTGACGAACAAAGAAAAGTATCGAGATCTTTATACAGTCCATGCTGCGAGATGCTTGAAAGATAAACAGATAAAACGAGAGAGCGAAAACGTTGAACTGGGTTATGTGAGTCTGCACTAAATTAAAAGAGCAAAGCGAACAATGCAGACGTTAGTTCGTGAGAATCGCAGTTTCTTTCTCCGAACTGGGCAAGACGCTAGCAGTTGCTCGAATCCAGGAATTCTTAGAACCTTGCAAGACATTCCAGCTTCGAACATTGACTTTTCGCGCTTCCTTTGACGTCCTAATCTTCACATTCACATCTGACTTTGCCAAATCTCTGTTCCGCCTGCTTGGCGCAATACCTGCCTCAGGGATGCTCAAGTGGGCGTGCTCTGGCCCATCCATTATTTGTGGGTCACCGCGGGCAGTCGCACCCCAGTTCTTGCGTTTGATCGATTAGTAATTTCGGACGCGACAAAGGCTAAACTCATCAGTCCTGTAAGTGTCGTATGCATGTCTTTATTGCGGAAAGTGGCGGTGATCTTCCCCCGCAGGAACGCGGTATCCGGCGAGGATCTGTCGACGTGCGGGTTTTCCCCACCCAGGTATCTCCCACTAGAGGGCACCGCCTCAGCCGGGTTAAACTCTAAGCTCTCGACTGTGTGGTAAGTAGTGCAGTGCAAGTAAGCATGTGTGTGAGAGGAGATGACTAGGAAGAGGAAGGAAAGATCGCGCGCGGTCTGTGGCCCGTTTGTTAGGGTACTGTTTTGGAAATCGCGCTGATGATCGGAGAAACCACGGAAAACTACCGATGAGAGCGAGAGCGTAGGCTTCCGCGGTCGGAGTCAGAAAGTACTTGGTAGTCTGAGAGACGCCGCGCCACGCATTTCGCCCTGAGGAAGGTCACAGAATAGCGGCCGAAACGTCGGCACCTGTGCCTTGGACGCGGCGTCTCTCGGACAGCCAAGGTCATTCCGATCAGAGCAACCGGACGCTAAAATTCTCCTGCAGACCGCAGATTAAGTCGACCTAGCTATGTAGCTAGTATGCAAAATCCTGCCAATGTCTGGACTCGAAGCCTAGGGCCTTCCGGTCCGAGGCACTGCATTGTCAGCAAGTGATGGCCGGAATCATCTAAGTCAGTTTCTTGCATTTGATAAATCCTGGACCAGTTTACGTGAAGACTATCAATTGTGCTTGGATACCTTCTTTCAGTTTGGCAACATTCTGGGATATTCATGGAGAGTTTAGGACATCAACCTTTTACAGTGGAATTTTAGACGCACGTTGACAAAGGCACGTAGAAGTGTTAGCACTGCGAGTGCTTAAGTCTGGCCAAACTTCAGTTAACTCTGCTCGTAGCGAGTTAGCTGGGCGGCCTGCAGCTTCGCCTAGATTCCACAAGGGGCGCCACAGAGCCCAGCAACTTTGCGCAGAAACCTTGCCTCCTATCATGTCCTGCTCCCTCCTCGCGCGCGAATATTTTGTGAGAAACGGATAAAGCTAAATATAAATAACAAATAGATGGGTGTTAAACGACGGAAATTCAAAACGTACGTGTTAAAGTAATAAAGTTACGTTAGCTGTGTGTCAAACAATTGTCAATTTGAGACGACTAGTTTGGCTGTCCACGTATTTACAAGTTACCTGCAAGTTTCAGGACGTCTGCTTTTGCCTCTAACATAATACTTCGTTTATGTTGAGCCTTACACATAATACATCGTATAATACCAGCCACCGGAAACTTTTCCACTTATATTTCGCCAAAATTAAATTAGGTTCACCGTGTCTTGCTTCGTTCCCGTAACTACACATACTTATTTTTACTTAATTAAATGAAATGGGATCAATTCTTTACTCTTTCTTTGATATATATAAACCATGTTTTGCACAATGATGTCTAAAGCCGAATTTTAAGCACTTACATTCAAACATTACTGGTACATGAGTCGCTTCCGTCTTTCCAATCATCTTCAACCCCTCTCTCCGCGCCGCGAGGGATATTGCGAGTGGATCGAAGGCGCATATCGATGCGTCATCGGTTCTCGGTTTCATTTCGGCTCCGCGAGGGCGATACACGCCCTTGTCCTCAGCCCTCACTGCACTCGCAGCTCCTCAGAGGAGCAGAGCGGTGGGGCTGGCGACTGCGAGGGAACTGCCTTCCTTTCCCTTCTACGTCGTTCGCTGTTCCTCCGGCGTTTTATCACTGCGTCTCTCTCTCGCTCTTTCTGAATAACTTATGAAGACGCGGGAGCATCAATATACCACCAGCCATCCTTGGCAGCTCTTGTGCCATTGGTGTGAAATCTTGACACTGAGTGCTTTCTGCTCCTGTTCATGTAGATGATCTAGGAACGGTGCGTCAGCGTCTTTTTGAAGCTCCAAATTGGGTGCCACAATTGATCAATTTTTTTCCCTCCACCCTGGATATATTTGTTAGAAATTCGTTCATGATGATGAGCAATTAATGTTATTACATTTATCGAGAGCTCTACACGATTCCATGTGTTATGCCACGAAACTAAAGATACATGGTCCAGGATTGGAACAATATCCAAAGTATCTCTTATAGAGCTTACCCTGGGGACATAAATTACAAATTCAGATTCTCTATATCTACAAACACTTGCAAGCGCGTGGTGTTTGCTATTGTTGAGAACAGACACTATCTTCCAACCGCACAAAAATATGTTCTGGAGCGGAAACCACAGTTGAATCACCGCTTTCGAAGAGACGACTCGTGGGGTAATGAGCAGACCGCAAGCCTATGCCGGTCGATCTTTGTGAGTTGTATGCTTGAAAGGTCTGGGTTCTCCCGTTCACCCTGTCCATGAGTGAGTCCACCATTGCCCATGAGCCACAATCTCGAAAGGCTTGGCTTGTGAGGATCGTACGGAGGGTCTCCCCGTGAAGGCACGGCGCCTTCTGCTCGCAACTGTTTAGCGGCCGTAAATCCCTCCGGCAAAACAAGCGACGGCGCCTCCGCCCTGCCCCGGCCACCGGCCCGAAGGCGCCTTCTTCAGGGCGACGGCGCGTGATTAATTGGGCGGTCTCCCGTCGCCCTTCTTGCGCGCGCCGCGTGCCTGCGATGCTCAACTGCAACCAACAAGCGAGCGCCGACGCTCGTCAATTGTTATCCGCCGCCGATTGCAAGGGGGTGGCTTGTTTTAGTGAGCGCGTCCAATAGGGCCAACACGTTTTTATCGACAGCAAAGGACACGCGTTTTGTGGCGGAGAAACTATTCTGAAAAGATTTTGCCTGTAAATGATGGGTATAGTTCTGCTCCTTACTGTATTGTAATAATTAATGCGACTTCCCTTGCAGTCTAGTTTAATTAATATCTTATTTCCATGGCGAGACTCCGGCCACCTGCACTTTTCCGCCTCATCTTACGAATTGCACTTCGCTCCTTTCGCCATCTAGCGGAGAAACAGGCGATTTGAATTTAGTGCGAAGGCTTCTTTTTGGCTTGAGGAGCTTTTACATGCAGTAAATCTACAACATGGGACATCCGAACTTACTTCCCCTCCAAAGGAAAGCCTACAAAGGATTTTTCGCCCTTAAAAATCCACAGCTTCGATCTGGTTTGAAACCGCAATTACATTTAACGGACGAGGTGCTAACGTCACTCGGCGCGTGGTAAGTAGTGGTCTTAAAGCAAACGAACAGATTCATCTTTTTAAACCAAGACAATAGGCGTTCAATACTGTCACTGATGCTGACATCTTATGAAAGAAAAACACATTAAAAGGAAATACCTTCACGAAAACTCTAAAACAGAAAGTACGAGGTCTCTTGGTATTTGTTAAGAGGAGTTTACAATGTATTACGCCAATGATTAGAATATTAATTCCCTTCTAAACGGAAATAACAAAGTTGGTTTATTTCTTCAGTACATGTGGTAGAAATTAGGTCTGTTTAATTCGAAACTACGAAAAGCTAATCAAAAGGAAGTTCAGACAATCGCATACGCACCCCCATTCGGCGTTTTGCTGCACACACACACACACACGCACGCACACACACACACACACACACACACACACACACACACACACACACACACACACATACACGGCCACCGCCAATCGGTGCCTGGCTCTTGTTTTGCCTCCGTCGGCGCCCCTGGTGGCTCTCGTCACAACTTCATCGGAGGCTTTTTGCGCCAAACACTTGGTTCGCAGCAGTAATTCGCCTGCGCGCTCCAAACCCCACTCCACCACACTCCTTCGGGAGGGGAATCCTAGCGGCCAGCTGCTCTGGTCGGTTTTTCAAGGATTCTCCGATCAACCCCAAGAGACTGAGTAAGGAATATCGTAACAAAAGGGTAACTGACCGCGCGCGATCATTCCGCCCTCTTCCTTGTCCTACCCTACCCTTTACTTTCACACACTTATACTTACATGCACTACACTACCACACGTGCCAGAAGCTTAGAGCTCGTCCCGGCTGTGGCGGTGCCCTGCTGATGGGATGTACCTGGTCGTGAAAAATCTCCGCCCACAGATGCAGGTCGGCGCCAGCCAGCGGGGGAAGATCACCGCCACCTCTCAAAGCCAAACACATGCATTACGCTTACGGGACTAAATACCTTAGCAGTGTACGCAGCCCCAGCCTTTGGCATCTCAGAGCGCACTCGCCTGAGCCGACGCCGCGTGGCCAAAGGAACGGACTGTTCCGGTGCAAGTTAAGACCAATGCATGGAACTCCATCCCCTCTGAGAGAGCATACGAGCCCCTGCCCTCACACGCGATGCATTCGAGGAGCGCGTTGGTCGCGTGGATACGTTCTGTTATAAAGCCGGTTCTGGAAGAGAAGCAGGTATCACCCGAAATCTGTTGTGGTAGAAATATTTAAATTAATGGCTTAAATACTCATACGCACACAAAAAAATGTAATCAAATATTTTCATGTGGTTCCTGAAAGACCTTTAGGTTAATCAAGTGATCTCAAATGCACACTGTTCTACATGATATCAATGAAGCTAACACCTCCCATTTTCTGTTGTAAGTGATTTACCAACGTACCTGCAGAAAAAGGGAACCAAAGGACACGCAATAGTATGTGAACCAATGTGTGAGGGCTCGGAGTGCCAGAAGCAAGTTTGGCTTGCCTTGCGTCGGTGAAACCGCTTCTCGTGATGAAAGGGCCTCAGTAGTCATGTTTACATTTCCAATGAGCGCTCGCCCCAATTGATTCCCCAAACCGCCCGTTTAATAGTGGCGCCTGCATAGCATTTCTATCGGCCACACATCTGGCCGTGTGTCGGGCGCTGCACCCGAGGCCCCTCCGTCACCAGGGACTAATTGAGAGGCCTCACTCGGGCGAGCGGGTGAGGCGTTATCCACTCCCCACCTCCACTCACCTCATCACTACCATCCCCAACCCACTCTCTCATCTCCCCGTCGCCTTTACCCTCCCTTCATCAGGGCTCCGTGGTTCTAATAACGATCTCCCCAACTGATTCCCCAAACCGCCGGTTTATAAGTGGCGCCTTCATAGCATTTCTATCGGCCACACATCTGGCCGTGTGTCGGGCGCTGCACCCGAGGCCCCTCCGTCACCAGGAACTAATTGAGAGGCCTCACTCGGGCGAGCGGGTGAGGCGTTATGCACCCCCCACCTCCACTCACCTCATCACTACCATCCCCAACCCACTCTCTCCTCTCCCCGTCACCTTCACCCTCCCTTCATCAGGGCCCCGCGGTTCTAATAACGATCCCGCTGTCCCGATCACCATTCCAATCTACAGATATCCTTTTCCCCCTTACGATCACCATCCTGCTCTTCTGATCACAATCTTGCTGTCCCAACCACTATCCCGCTCTCCTGATCACTATCGCGCTCTTCCAATCACTATCCCGCTATCCCAATCACCCACTCGCTCTCACGATCACCTGCCCATTCTCCCGATCACCATTTCGCACTCTGACCATCTCAATTCTCACCCGTCACAATCCCCCGATCATCTTACTCTCCCGAGTACCACCTCGCTCAGCTCACCACCTGCTTATCACCCATTCCCGACAATGCGAGAAACATTTCTAGGCACACATATTTGAATGATTTTGCAAGGGTCACTGTTTTTATTCTTACTTTATTAGCATTTCGAAATTGAGACATACCTACACTTAAGTTTCTAAATAGCACTGGAATTGTTAACATGAAGTTATTCAATGTTAAATTTTAGGAAAACACAAACTGATTTTCCGAACTTCGCGAATCACAAAAAATATTTTATGACATTTCTTGCGAAACAATATACTTCATTATTCGAAGTATCCCTGCGTGTCAGTAGATCCTCAAATGCCTTCAATTTCACCACGAATCCAAATCAGCATGGATAACTTCCGTATCTAACCTCACAATGGCCCGGTGCAATGGACTGCACTGACGCTATCGTCAGTGCAGTTTAGGTCGCCGCGAGTGCGCCCTGGTTCAGTGTGATCGTGCGAATGGAACATACGCTTCTTTGCACTGGTGCGCCCTAGTGGTTGAATGGAACACGAAAGCTGCCCTGAGTGCGCACTGCGTGCGCATCAGTGCGGCGAATGGAAAACGCTATATGCCACTGCCGTTGCCTTCGTTGCAAAGAGCTGCCGCCAAAGACGCATGAGTAGGTAGTAGCTTCACAGCGCAGCGACCTAACGAGTTCGGTATATTGCTGATGCTTACGCGACAGGAGGACTTGGTTGACAGAACCACAGAAAGAGTTGCACTGGAACGCAATGCTAGGTCGTGCTCACACAGAATGATTGGCATCGTTTTCAACGCCTGAAGGGAGAACACGAAAGTAAATATTATTGTGTAATATGAAGACTAGATGTAGTCGTACTTTTTAATCAAGAAGAATAAAAGTTAGGTGAAGGTGTTCCTAATTTTGGAAAAAATGGGAAATAAGAGACACTCTAATGTGGACATATTGTATGACATTCAAGTGTAGTACTGCTTCATCTATTTGCTCTGAAATTTCATATCCTATCAAAACAGACGTTAAAGTCTTCCCATTACAACCTATCCAGTTTAAGCTTTAAAGTGTTCTCTCCCATTTCTAGTTTTCGTGAAACAAAGTTTTTTGAGTTGTTGCTAATTTTGCTCTTGTAGCCGGCCATTTACACCGTCGGGTGGATTTGACGTGAATTTCTCTCTTCTGGAATGTAGATCGAATATGCCGCTCCGCAGCACTTACAAGCAGGGAATGTTGTCAGTGATTTGGTAAGAAGTGGTGCGGGATGATGATAATCGAAGGAAATAAGATTTACAAATTTCATGGTCAGACGTGCGGAACATAAGTGACAATTTATGAAATATTGTTTCCTTGAAAATTCTTTTTCTCTCATAGAAATTCTACGAATAACACTGATGTACAAATTATGAGGCGTACCTGTAATGAGATAATTATTGATGTTTTTCTACTTAACTTCCAAACAAACGCACGACACTAATTTCGAATTAAATACTCTCGTGACTTATTTCGCTAATGAATTAGCGACTTCAATTTCGAAATTCGTTCAGAACGCGCTTTGCGAAAACACGAAAATCCGTGGATGTAAATAGCATCAATTGCTTGTTTTGAAAAATGTTCACGACAAATTAAGCGAATTTGAAAGCGCGATTTATCGGTGCGACCAACATTTGTTTCGCAGAAGCTCTGGGTTCGAGCCCCGGGGCGAATTCGTGCGAAAGCCGCAGGCGACCGCGATTTCAGCGGCAAATTGGCTCCCAAAACAAAGCACGAGCGACTCTACCCCCTCCCGCGCCCACCGACAATGCAGAGCGATCGTCAGTGCTCTGGGCTGGGAAAGACAAAAGACGAATAAATGCTGCGCGTAGGAGAGTAATAATGGAAAAATGGATGTATCTAAAATGTTAATTGCAATATATGGCTTTTGAAACTGAAATTTGTTTAACTTATTTTTATTATTTGATCAGTAATCTATTCAAGTTGATACGTTGACCAACGTTTTTATTGATTGAACTACCTGCATTCGATGTCATTTTGAAATAAAAAATTGAATAGTGTATACAATAACCAATATTTAGCAATAACCAATACAATTAACCAATATTTAGGCAGCTGATGAATATTTGTTGTCTAAAATTGAATAGTCTATGTCTTGTATAATTATGCTTTCCACGATGTGGTGTATGCTATTTGCGTGTGATAGCGACAGCGAGGGAATTGATGTTGCCCAGGGGAGGGCTGCAATTTGCCCTTCGCCCTTTAACATCGTCTGGGGGCGGGGCGGGGCGGGGCGGGGCGGGGCGGGGCGGGGCGCCTCTCGCTATGCACCATTCATCGTCGCAGTTTGGAACACAAGAGACTCCTCTTGTTTCTCCTTTGTGCTCTGCAATTTGGTCGAGCTTCATTCATTTGTAACCACTCCTCGGTCACAGATATTGACAGACTTTCACATTAATAAAGCACACTTCTCACCGACCGTTTGGTTGGAACGGAAATCTTTAACGGAGTAAATTTTATTTCACAGCTTCTTTTAGTTCTCGTACAGACGTCATGCGGCATAACGAAGTTAGTGTTGTTATATTTTATTGCGTGATTTCTTAACTTTTTAACTTCTAGTCGTCTAATCCAACGAATAATTATACATTGAAGCGTTTGTATTTGCCATTCTATCTTTTAAATGATCTGCTCTTCTCTCTTTCTGTCATGCAGAAAACAATAGCTTTTTTTCAATGTTTAATAATTTATTTAGTTTTTTTCAATGTTTATACATGTATAAATTTAGGTCCGTTTTATTACTACTTCAGCTCGTGTAGTATACAAATTAATTTACTGAAATAAAAGTTACAATTGAATGGGTATGGACTGTTAAGTACTGAACCAACTTTTAGCAGAAGGGTTACCTGAATAGGCTATTGTCGTTCCTCTTCGTACGTCTGGGCAAAAAGTATTAAATTTGACAGCAAATGTCGGAGAGATATTTTACAGTTTGTTATAGATTTTCATGATTATAGGTAAGCCATATCCACCGTTTTCTTGATACCGGTTTCAATCTGAAGTGGTTAGGAGTATTCCGCAACGTTTGTAATCGCTAATTTCATTGAATTGCTATGAATTTCTCGGGTTGGAGGTCGAAGTGGGCCGAGGCTTCGCTGGCGGAGACGCCCGCTCTAATCGCCGCGTGGAGCAGCTCATGCTCTATCTCCGTCCGCCATTGGCTCCTTTGGCGTCTCGCCGGCGCTTGTTTCTGCATTGGTGCGGGTGCGGGTGGGGGCGGGGGGTGCAGTCTTGCCCGTGCCGTTGCCACTCGCGGACGCCATTGGTGCCGATGGTGGGCGATTATTCAAAAGTGCCCCGCCCCCCGGGGCACGTGCCACGAGGATCCGCAGCCGAGCGCGCGCTCATACATTTTAATGCGCGCGCTTTGGGCGGATTCGGAACTAATGCACTTGCCGTTATAATCTGTTTTCAATAATTTGTTCTGCGCATTGACAAGTTAACTCGTTTTGGCCGCTGACACGAGACGAGCAGAAAAACTTTCTAGAGCTTTCTGGGGCTTCGTACTCAGGGAAACGGGATTTGACGGCTCAAGTACGCGGTTTCCAATAACGGTCGGCCCCGATTCTCTCGGTTGGGAATATTGTTAGTTCGCGAGGTCTTTGCGAGCTGCTGGGAATGAATGTATCGCTTTTGCGGTAGAAAGTCATAGCATGACGAGAGGCAAAGCGTTCTAGTATGAAAAAAACGAATGTAGTGCATGTACACTCACACGCGACTTTGGAGAGCAAGCGAATTTGTAACAGTCAGGTGTATTTGTTGTTTTTTTTCGCGTGAATTCATATGACGAACGTTTGTCATCGACCATCATCTGGCTAGCATTAACGCTAGGGAACTGCCAATCAATGAAGTATTTTCTATACCTACAATTTGCTAGTCAAACTTACTTTTAATAAAAGTGTTCAAACGATTTAGTGTTAAAAACGATAAAAATTGCACGTGAACAAGATGGGCAACGGATTCATAATGTAATCAGATATTCACCATGGTCGTTTCCCTTCAGTGCACATGAGCTCAAAGTCTCCCATTTCAAATTGGAAATCTCCTTCGGAAATAACAGCGCCATTTGCAGAACAATGGACGCTTCCAAAGGGCTGCAGGGTGCGAGGATAGGCTGCGGCTTTTGGGAAGGGTCGCCAACTTTGCGCGATCAACATTTGGCGCGCTTGTGGGAAATACGAAACGCACAGGACTGATGTGATAGCACAGGACAGGAATTGCAGTGATGAAGTAGGAGGACATAAAAAGCAGGTCCTATTCCGTTGATCCCACGCCTCTTTCCAATGACCGCTGGCAGAAGCCACACCTGCAAAGGAAGAGCACTCCACCGAAGCGTTGCCACAAGGCCTTCGAAGGGCCTGGCTTTGAATCTCAGAGCGGAGATAAAAATTGCTGGTTGGAAACAATTTTTCAGATTCAGAATATATATTGCATAGCCGATACAAATCATGCGAGGAAGAATGTGCATTACCTATTTTAAGGTGAAATGAAGTATTGGAAAGTGTTGAAATGTATAAGTGATATGTAGATATTATACAAAAACAATTTGGTAGAGGAGAGTCGCGTTTTAAGAAACAAAAGGTAGTTTCAAAGAATATCTCTATATCATTCTGACATTACACTTCGTAGGTTAGTTGGATTAGCGCCATCATACCACTGCTCATCATGATAAAACCTTTCGCAAAACATGCGCCTTCTAGTAGGTCTTAAATCTGCTTTTGGAAAACACATGTAACAAGATTTTAAAATGAACCGCATGAGAACAGCTTATGAATTGAACTAAAGCAAAGTATACTTGGTGATGCCAACCGCCTTTTATGATGTTTCTCCTATTATTTCACAGGAAATTTGAGTGTAAAGACGAGAAAAAAATATTCGAGTTTGTCCTTCGAGTTTAAAAATAGTAAAGGATAATGGTAGATCCAAGGAGAAAGGCTCTTTCGAGAGATTTCGAATCCTCAAATATGCATTGTGCTAGCTATATAATATATAAATGGAAACGAAATTAATATTCGTAGTCGATATAGATTCGATGACAAAGTAAAGCGCGCACTCATTAGTATCACCTGAATGAACTGTGCGTTCTAAACGTGAACAGAACTGTTTGGATTTTGCGTTTCCATAACCGCACAGCATTTTCAGCCCGGTCGCTGGTGTCGGGGCTGCAAAAACAATGTAATTGCGCGACGCGACAAAAGAGTGCCACCGGGCGCAGTCGCCTCGCCTCGCCTCGCCCGGGCGCCGCCACGTGACCTTCATCGCAGATGGCTATTGGTCGGGTGGACATGTCCGCGCTATGCGTTAATTCACGGCCACACCGCCGACATTAAATGCTCGCGACGGGAGCGTAATTTGAATGAGGCCACGTTTTAAAAAATTGACTTTATGTAACTGACAAACTCTAAAAAAATAATAGCAATGAACGAAAGGTTTATGAACAGATTGAATAATACAAAATAAATACGCTATATTTATTGGACAAACTTTGTCATTTTGTTCTGAAAGAATGTCCAAATTACTAAAATATTGTTATAATAGTATTTAAAAAAATTGAAGACAAAAACATCGAGCACAAACTACAATCTGTGTGTACTAGCTCGCGTACGGGCCACGGCATACCAGCAGCGCTCTGGCTATTGGTTATGGGGGTGCGTGTGGTTAGCACAAAGACATCTGCACGCCGTATTCTGGTCTTCTCAACATGAAAAGCAAGTTTTCTCATCGTCACACAGCAACATACACTGGAACATTGCAAGGAAAACCCACATTATAATCTTTCCCGACTGGGAATCGAACCCGGGATCGCGCCATGGAAAGCGAGCACGTTAACCAATGAGCTAAATAGCAAGAGCACAAAGTGTAATACAATAACAAAAATGTAAGCGTCATCAGTACCCAATCCGAAGATGAGTGCTCTTTTGATTCGTCATAAAACGTGTGGTTCAGAGAAAATTGCAATTGAATAGGATATTTAGAAAAGGCTACATCTCCAGTCTTTTCCAAAATGAAGTAGGTTCACCATTAACTTTACAATATCGTTTATCTTTGTTTCCGTAAAAAGACCACGTATTGACGTTTTTTTTAAATCGACAAAGTTGGAGTACCCTGTAATCTTGAAATAAGTCTGAGAAGATGTAAGTACACACTTAAACTTCGATTACGCCATAGACAGAAATCGATATTCATAAACGATATCGTTAGCGATCTTTGCGTGATCATCATGTGATGTATCATGATGTAAAAAGTGCGTTTGAATATTAGTGAAATGACGTTGTAGAGTGTAATTTCACGAAATAATAAACATCATTTTTATCAACGTAACTACTAGTTAATCTTTATTCCTCTGGGATCCCAAATCATATGCTTTTGAGCCATAAATGAGGTTCATGTGATTTGAATGATGGGACAACGATGGATTGGGAGGCATGGGAAATGGGACAATCCCGCTTTGCCCGCTTTCCAGTGTGATTTGAACCCGCAACCCAGAATTGGAATGCGAGCTGCTTGAGTAGAGCATCTTCGCTAAAATAATGTTAAAGAGGTTTAACGAAATGAGACGTAGTATTGTGCAATTGCTAACTTCATCGAATCGGCTCGCAGTCCCGTCGCCAGCGGAGTCTCGCGGCGCTGATATTTCAAGGGGCGCGTGGAAAATGCGCTCGCATAAAAAGTCCGCCGCGGGCGCCGCTAGCGCTGCGTGGCGGCGCGTGGCGGAAGCGCGCGGTTTGTGGCGCCGCACCGAGGAATGCCAACCACTCGAGCGCAGCTGCTGCGATTTGTGTTTGATTTTTTTTCTCTCTGGGAAGCGAACGCTGCCAACGACTGCACATTTATATTCGCAAAACCATGGAATAGACAGAGTGTGCTCTCTCTATTGCAAGGAAAAAGGTTGAAGCCGTGCGTTCTGCACCTCCTGTTTAGTACAGAACGAATCTTTGGTGCTCTTTAATTATGCTTTTTAATCATTTTACGGTGTAATTTATTGCATTTTATTGGCCAAAAACCATTTATCATGCAAATTTTAAAATAATTTTGACAATACAGTACAATAACAACTTATAATTTACTTCATTGCTTTTTGCGTGTAAAAATTATTACTACCAACTTAGTAGTAGATAAGTTTGTCAAACTAGTTAAAAACATGTTTCTGCATATTTGGTATGACTCCTCTTTAACAACTGGTAAATAGCTCATAAACATAATTTCAATTTCTCCGAAGTTATACATTTTTGAACTTGTTTTGTATAAATAGGTACCTTTAATTTCACCGAATATTTGAAGAAAGTGAGATTTCTGCTACGTTAAGTCTTAAAAATATTTCATTTAATTCAGTTGTTTTATAATGTTGCACATTACTTCTTTCAGTTAATTTACTGCAAAGTTTTCTAATTGTCGTACGCAAATTTAAAATTGTCACTTTGAAACTGCCTGACTTTCCGTGGTGGTAGCAGAAATCTAGCGGTAATCCATAATGCGAGATAGAGATAATTGAGAGAGGGATAATTATTCCTATCTCTGTATGACTAACTCATTGCGATTATTTTTAAGGTATTTGTCATCACTAGTCAAGTAATGCGTTTTTTGGCAAGGCTATAGAAGGAAATGTACATCGAAGTATTTTGAAATGTAATTTGTAATTCCTTGGACCTAACATGGAGATAACGTGCGCCTGCAATTACTATTTACTTGTTGTCGAGGCGCCTGCCAGGGGAGGACGCGCAGGTGGACAGTCGCTCACTGGGATTGGAAATGTCCGTCAATCCGAATGAAGTATTTGCTGCTTTGGTGTTTTGAAACCGTGCTATTTTCACGCGGAAGTGCCATTGCAGATTGTTTGAGGCAGATCATTTGAGCATACTCCAGTTCTTTTTAGGGACCGGGAAAATGGGCTGATTGGAACAGAATTTTTGTTTTGGTTTTGGTTTAGTTTAATATTTTTGGCGAGGCAATGGTAGCATTTTAAACAATTCTCTAAGAAGGTGTAAATGTCTTTGGAAAAGCGGAAAATGAAAGAAATTAGTATTGAGTGGGTGGCGTTTTTCTTAAGGTGCTGTTAAACTGGTAATTTGTTTCAAAAGGTCATCAGGACTGTGTTTGTTCAGTTTTATTTCGATTTTGCCGTTTAATCATACTTACACGTGATAATTGCCGTATTGAATGTTATTTCTAAAGTGTTTGTTTTGTGTAATACTTGTACTTAAAAATAAATATGAATACTTTTGCAGCAATATAAATGCTAATGTTGTAAATAAACAGTTATTTTAACAATAGAGTTGTTTAAGCGCTTGTCAGGACCAGGTTAAATCGAGGGCGAAAAAGACGGAAGGCTGAAAACCGGCCATCTTGCGCAAAATCCTCAGGGCTCATTAGTGTGACTGGAAACCGCTCCGCGTCCGGGCGCCACCGTGCTCTCCCCTCCGCCGTTTGCTTCTTTGGTCCTTCCTGTCGCAAACGGCTCTGGTTGTCCATTCGCCAAGCTATGCAAGAAAGGGAGCGCGGTCTGCACGATTGGAGTTTGCGAGGAAAAGGTTGAAGCCGTTGAATCCGCGTGTCTGATTTCATCGCCACGTGCTGTCGCTTGTAAAGCCCCCTCATTGAGCGTTGTTCCTTGGGAACGCGTGCCAGGGTGCCGCATAGGCTTCTCCTCACTTGTCCAAGTCATCTCGTCATAAGTGCTTCAAAGATATAGTTTACGTGCGTTGGTTTCCTTCCCAAACAACAGTCTAATCCTGAGATTGCCAAACTTTTCCTTGCATCGACCCTTTTAAATGAAATATTAGCTTCGTCGAACCCCTTGACATTCGTCCATAATAGAGGTTACAAAATAATCATAATAATTAAGCAAGCAATAATTTGATTAAGCTGGGCTAATAAGATTATATTAGATTTATTTTTTCCTAATTCTGCAAATAAGTTTGAGAACTTGGTGGCAGAATACACTAACTTAACATTACAGAACTTAACAAATATACAAAACTTTACAAAATTTACAAACTTTACAAATTAACATGAACACTTCACCGCGCAAGCTCTCATAGCACTCCATCTCACCACTCTTCACTTCACTTTACCACACTGCTGATCACTGAGTTTTAAATGTTTCTTACACACTCGTTTGCGTCAACTTCATATCACTGCACTACACGCCACTGCACATAATTAATGATTATTATTATTATTATTATTATTATTATTATTATTATTATTATTATTATTATTATTATTATTATTATTACTGTTATTATTACTATTATTATTATTACTATTGTTATTATTACTATTATTATTATTATTATTATTATTATTTTCTCGCGAATCGGCCGTCTTGGACCACACATACGTGCTCAGTATCATTTTATCACGTTGCAAGTCTTGTATGAAATCAGTCAGCGGGGATCAACATTAGGCTGAATCCAATTTTTATACCCCAAGGTTGTTTGTCTTAGGGGGATTGAAGATGGTAATAATGGAGGATGAATGAATGGCACACAGTAACCAAAATTCTGTTACGGACCCCAACATATCGCGCGATATTCTAATATGGGTCGCACTATTGACACGTATGCTAATTCTTTGGCTCACTGAACTCTTTTTCAGAATCCACATAACAAAATGCAAATAGCTCCAGGCACGAAATTTAATAGATTTTCCCAGCTCAATTTACTGTCTAGCTGTATTCCTAAATACTTGCAAGACTTGTCTCAAGATATAACATTATTATTCAATTGATACGTGGTTTCATTGTAACTTCGACACCTACCAAACGTGATGGACTTGCTCTTTAAACTCTTTATTTCCATGCCGTTTGTTTCCGTGTACACAAATAATTACACGTAAACAACCTGACAAGAAATACAGAGACGATGAACACAAGTTGGAAAAACATAATTTCTTATATATTTTTTATTTTTTGTACCTTTCAAAATTTTCAATTTTTATAAATGTAAACAAGTATAATTAAATGTTCTGAACCTTTATACAAGAAAACAAGCATTTCATTTATATCGTTTGTAATCAATAAGATCTTGATTGTATGGATCATTTGTCCGTTTATATTATAATAATAATAATAATAATAATAATAATAATAACAACGAAACACATCCTACAAAATTCGCTATTGGCCAAAGACCTATTTCAAAACAGGGTTAGCTCACGTTGCACATCAGATGAGCTACATCTGATGCTGGTTGATATAGTTTGGATATAACACTAATTTAACTCACACTTTTGCATTTCTCTTTCCACCTTAGTCTGTGTTGACCCACTCGTATCCATTTTTTCTCTCCCATTTTCTGTGGTTCATTGTACCATCTTATCTTCTGTCTTCCCACATTTCTCTTTCCTTCTCTGGGGTCCGGCATTGTTGTGGTGTAGACTCATCTTTCTGGATACATCCTTGCAACGTGTTCTACCCATTTCCGCTTAAGTTTTTTAACCATTGACGGTGCGTCAACTATGTTTGTTGTTTTTCTCATTGTTTTTATTTGTTATTTTCTTAAGACTATCGCTCCGCAATTGACCACCTAGATGGTCATTGCCCGTCTGCAACATGTCATCGCCCCACCCACCCCGTTGGGAAACGCTCGTCATATCGGTAGTATGCTCTACAATCATTTGCTGGAATGCTGTTTTTTGTTGTGTATAAACAGCACTCGGTTTCACTCGTGCATCTATGTTGACAAGCAACATGACTTGCTCTAAGTTCATTGTTTTGGCTTTTTTAAAGGCTAACTGAACTTCTGAGCCTAAATTTTGTTTCTATCGTTTCTGATACTGGCTTGTGGTTACTTTTCAAAATATAAATTGTAAATCAGAATCTGAATTCCTTCCATACATTTTTTAAAATATCTGTAAGGGCTTGCCTTTTCCACATAAGAATAACAATTTTAACGCTAAATTAAGTTGTAGTTACCACTACAACATTCATTGGAACAGTTAAAAATATTAGTCTCATTTAAGAACATGAATATTGCGTATAGAAGCTAGCAAATTTCTACCTCATTTGCAGTAACAATTATTATCTTCATTCTTCTAAAGATTCTGGCCGCGTGTGTAATTCAAAATACTGATTCATACAATATAAACAATCCGAACTTTCCGTTTAAATTTCATTTCTACATATTGGTATTAGAACATGTGCCGTGTGAAGCGACTGTAAATAAAGAAAAGGCTTTGGGGAGTTATGCGTTTAATTACGTACATAAAAAGTAATTCCATTGAAAAAAAGGGCGTCAATTCTGGTTGAATGTTTGCTGTTTGTGAGGTCTTGAGGCCAAAGGATCCAGGCGTCTGGAAACTTTTATCGGGCGCGCCTCGCCCTGCGAACAAAATGCCAAACATTTGGGTGAGGACTTGCACAAGATGCCTCGAGAGCGGGTCGCGGCTGCGGTCAGAGCTACCTCCTGCAGTGAGTGGAACCGCAGACCAACAATGCTCAGCTCCACCTGGCCTGAGCATCTGGGCTTCCCCGTCATCCGCCGCCCTTCGCAGTGATGACAGCACCGCGGGGAACGGCAGCCCCCGCGCCTTCCAGGCAGCCAATGAGATGCTTCCTAGAGGGGCTGCAATACGCAATCGCATCCTATATTATTTCAGTAATATACATACCTTTTGCGGCTCTCACACGCAACCGATCTTTATAAATAAGGTCTCTAAAGAAAGAGAATTTCACGGAGACGAGACAAGTTGCAGTTTGACTTTAAACATACGAAGTATTTGTTGAAAAAACCTATTCAAATATTCATGTCAAATGCAACCCGCAACGTAAGGTCGGATTTTCGAACCTATATCGTTAAATAGCTTCTAAACGAAGCGTTTGAGGGCCATAAAAACTAAAGTTTTGGGGCCAAAGAAAACATTCAAAGATTCCTTACACCGTATTCTACAGGATGAGATCTTGAATATTCCATTACATTTTTGTTAGTTCGTTACTTCTCGACTCAACCCTACCTGTTCAGAGCTTGGAGAATCAGCAACTGTATGTGAAATTAAACTAATTACTTGATATTCTAAGCGATTGAATTACATTGGTGTACCTCTGTGTTCGGAAATAACGTTAAATAAGAATAATTTGTATTGGCAAGAGTGTATTGTATTGTTATCAATTACAAGGAAACATAGAACAAGTGACGGAGGGTAAGAGGGTCTTGAAGGAAAAGATAATGGCAGGCTTAATATGGAAAAAGGCAGATAGGAAAGACGGTGGGATTTAACATGCGAGAGTTCTCGCTCGGGTACGCTAGTATACTGATATTTGCGACGTCCGTACAAATATGGATGTAGACAGCAAGGGCGCAGCATCTTTGGTTTGTAAGAAACAATTTAACTCCGAAGGTTCTTTATAAACTCACGTGACATCGACCGACGCGTCGACCGCGATCAGGAGCATCAGAAGTCTCCGTAAAACTTTGCAGTCAAATGATTGAATCGTGGAATGTCTACGACAGCTGCAGATAACGAGTTAGGAGCTCGAGGAAAGAAATGTGAACTTGAGATTTCCCTGCACCCCGAGGGGAATAACGGAAGCCCACCTTATCGGAATTGTCTTTGCTGCCATTCTGCGAAAATAACTCCTCAGGCGTGCTTACTTCCATTTGAAAATATGACGATTAGAAATAAACTGTTTTCCTTACATGCAGAACCACGAGCATCAACATAATTTGTAACGTCTATAAGCCAATACAGAGCAAGGAGTGAACTGTCAATCACTATTGATTTTTATGTCACGATTCAGTATTTGTGTTATCAGCCATGGCAACAGTCAATACATTTAGTAATATATCATCTTTAAAAAGATGATATAACTAATAAGAAAAACCTTTCCTTTAAATTGGAGTATATATTCTGCTATATAGCATTTGTTTGATTGCTCTAACAGATGTGGGCTTTTAAGACTGACGTTCATCCCTCCGTTCGGTTTCACTATGTTGATATAACCCAGAAACCTCAGTAATATTAAAAATATTAAATGGATAATTAAAATTATTAATTTATGAACTGGAAGCGATGTGGTCGCCTGAAGCGGTGCCGAGAGCCTGAAGGGATCGGAGAGATTTTCCTCCTCCTTCACCATTCATCCCCGATGATGGACTGCAGACCAGGGCTCTGCAGTCAACGCGGTAACTAAATTCACTCTTGTTAGCATCGACTGCCACAGCAGCTTTCAAAAGCATAGCAACACTACGTGGATGGATTGTTTAGTGATTCCGGGCGCGTCAACTGATAAGAGCACTAGTCACGTATGTGTCGAGCATGTGTTTCATCGCCGGAAGTGGTGATCTTGGTGCAGGATGGCGAGATCTGGCT